>BQNB010163092.1:0-14481 GCA_026074375.1 Tanacetum coccineum | reverse complement strand
TATATATATATGTGTGTGTGTGTGTACTTATTATATAAAAAACTAAACTTGTAAAATTTTATAAATCAAGGGTATATATTTCCATAAAAATATAAGATATAATATTTTTATATAAATTATAAAAATATATATTAATATTATAAGGCGCAATTTTATTAAAACCTGACACATTTATCGTTATTAATCATCGATCAACTCATTATGAAACAATTACGTTATATATTTAACGTAATTTATTATCGACTAACTTTTGAAGAAACTTAAAATCTTATCATATCACGTTACTAGGGAATTTCATGTGAGGGGTTCCATTTGAGTATTTGTTTTGACGAGTTTGCTGGGTTTACGATTTAAAGTGCCCTGACTCCTCAAACGATACTACATGGCCTCTGGATTATGATAGCCCGAACAGTGATACAATATTTCCATAAATTAATAAAGTAATACGTTAAACTTTATGAAGTTTTAAAACATAAACTATCACACTAAAAATTGGCATATTACCCCAGGTTACGTGATGAGGCTGTTACTTTCATTTGATATACTTTTGCCATCAATCAGATTTTCCCTGTTAAGGTGAGTTCATAGCCTCGCATTTTAAATCTTCTAATGTTTTCACAAACCCGCGAGGGGGATACATGATATAAACCATGATTACAAGTGTTTTTCCAACTATATGCTATCCTGATTTATTATTGCCTAAGTCACCTTTACTGCCAATATTTCTAAATCATGAACCATTAGTCACTTGCAAGTGAACGCGAATATTGTAGATAGATCTATTGGGGTGTGACGACTCCCGTTGGTGTACCTATACTTTCTGGTACCAATAGCACTATATTTGATTATAATAGGTAACTTTGGCAAGTTACCTTTCCACGAGGACATTTGTTCCTCAACCAATGTCACTACGGTGATTTCCATGTTAACGTATTGATATCATGAGCTTAGAGCAATAATACTATTTTTCCATGATAATTGTATATGCAATTATTACAAACTATGGGCGTATAACAACGTAGCCCACTATAACTTGTATTCAAACTATTTATCATAAACCTATGAATTTCACTCAACCTTTGTGTTGATTTTTTTAGCATGTTTATCTTAGGTAATTGAGCAACTTATGGCACGGAGTGGCATGGACTTGAAGGTGGCAAAACTGTTATCATTCAAACTTTATGTTTTCATATAGATTTTGGGACCTCTCTTTTTGTAAAACTCTGATGAATAAATGAATGATAACTAAATTTTCTAAAAACGTCTCTTTACGATTCATTTTCTATGATTATGTCTGTTGTACTATGAATTAATACCCTAGATTAGCTTCCGCTGCTATATTTGTTAAAATTGGGGTGTTACAGATTGGTATCAATAGCCACGGTTATAGAGAACAAGGTTAAAATCTTAACTATAACTACTTTTCTTTTTCCATCCAAAAAAGTCCTCTGTGCCACTACATCTCCCAAATAGTATGTAAAGATACATAACTATTATACTATTATATAAATAACTTATGTTATTTACCACTGGGTTTTTAACAGAGTGATGTCTTCTCCCAACCACCCTACTTCCAATATTGAGGATGCTTTTTCCTCTAACTTTTTGGACTATATCCTGACTTCACCAGACTATTTCCCAGTCTCACCAGGAAACATCTCTCCTGATCCTTCAGATAATTTATCTAAGTATATTTTGGCCTCGCTAGCCATCTTACCTTTTCACGATGATCTATATATGCAAGCATATAATGCTGTTGATAATGAACCACCTATCCTACCACAAGATCCTATTGATCCACCGCCTGTTTTGCCTCCATCTCCAGTATTACAACTATCATCAATGTTTGATTCCTAAGATTTCTTTCCTCCTGAAGAGAGTCTACCACCTAAAGACATTAAGACTCCTGTCGAATCACCCATTCCAATATCTCCATCTTCATCAGTAGGATCTTCATCACCGGTTAGGTCAACTACACCACCACCAGATTACCCATTTGATGAGTCTATCTTTGCAGAGTTAGATAACTCATTATGGATCATACCACGACCACTGGGAAGTGAACCAGTCGTCGAGGAATCTAATGAGTCAGATACTTGTTTAAGTGTTCATTCTTGGAAATCTTAAATTCCAAAATTTTTCAGTTATATGCTGCAATGTAATACCAAGGGATATGTATTACTTTGTTAGAACTTGTATCAAAGTAAGAATCCATACAATATGTCAAATGATTTCAATACCGCTATGTATGAAAATTTTGACAATGACTTGTGATATCATTCTTATTTTGTGTTGTCTTGTAAATGTTGATAAAATGGCTCCCAAGAGGACATCAACATTTGCAGCACCACCCATGACTCAGGCTGACATTAAGAAACTAGTTGCTGACAGTGTTGTTACGGCTTTGGAAACACAAGCTGCAACAATGGCAAGTACTAGTAATCCCAATAGGAACACCGAACCTACTGGAACTCTTGGAACAAAAATGGGAAACTATAAAGAGTTCATAAGCTGTCAACCTTTCTACTTCAATGGTACGGAAGGAGCAGTTGGCCTCATTCGCTGGTTTGAACGGACCGAATCAGTATTTTCTCGTAGCAAATGTGTCGAGGAAAACAAAGTGACATTTGCTACTGGTAACCTAACTGATGATGCCTTTTCCTGGTGGAATGTGTTGGGAATTAAGAGCTTCTACAAGGATATACTGCTGATGGACTTAGTACTGCTATTTGAAGACTTAGTACTGCTACTGAAGATTGAAGAATATAAACTAAGTCATTAGTACTGCTAGTTGTAATAGTTAGTATTGTTAGTTATAGTTAGTACTGCTAGTCAGTTTATTAGTATTGTTAGTATAAGAAGTTAGTACTGCTTATGTGATATGCATGAGATATATTAGAATAGATATGCATGATCACTATAACGCGGTTGTAAGCCTATTAAGTGTTTTCCATTAGTGTATAAAAGGAACCCTACAACATAGTTAGAGATACGAATTCAATATAGACAAGTCATAGCTATTAGGCAAAACATATAGTTGTTTTGTGAATCATTTAATATATTGTGAGTTGAGAGAAAGTTCTTGTGCTACTGTTACATTATTTTATTGCATACTTCTAGTATATAAATAGGAGATTCCGCAATAGAACTATATATATTCTATAAGGTTTACTATCAAAGTTGTTTTAGATCTATCTACGACAACAAACGCTTTAACAAGCTAAACTAAAGATCAGTTTAAAAAGGGATACAATAAGAAGAGGAGATAGAGATCTCATTCCTTAACTGAGAATCATCTTGAGCATCACAATGGAACTCCAACAATCTTTGATATTTGAAAGAAATAAGTTAAGGATAAGGCTCAACATTATATATAAGTTCTTCAACTTCTAGACCAGGTCAGGGCTCTCTTTGCCAAGCCCACGTGAAGTTCAGCCCTGGAGGGGAAAGAGGGCTGGGCCTGATAGTAGTAGAAAACACAGGGGAAGAAGCATGAGCAATAGGTTTTCTATCACAAACAAGGAAATTTGGATATGTTTCTAAGCGAAAAAGACGAGTGAATGATGCAATTAAAAGTGAATCACCAACCCAAATCTCATTCCAAAAGCTAGTATTTTGATCATTACTAATTTTTTTCTTGTAAAGAGAGCGGAGGTTGATGTTAACTTTGAGAAGGTCGTCTTTTAACTTTGCAATGTGGTACCATGGTCGGAGTTTGGGTTCAATGGAGAATAGTATTTCATTGAGTCAGCCAAAAGACCCCAATGAAATATATCGAATCACTTTACACCACATAGCTTGTTTCTCGGTATGAAATCTCCACCACCATTTTACTAGCATAGCTTGATCACACGTTCTTAAACTACCAATACTGATGTGTTTCAAAAGCTTTAAATTTATAAGACTGAAATTACCGATTTATTAAATGGAAACCTACGGGTAAAAGTATAACCCACGTATGTAGTATAATATTTTAGGTAAGATTAGGTCGTCCACAGAGATTTGATTAGTGTTTGAATAATCATAGTTAAAATAAACTTTAACTATTTTAAGATAATTTGGTACTGAATTCCTAAGCAGTGGTGATAATACGATCTCATACTCGAGGTTGATTAACTTATAAAAAGGTTTTCTCATCAAAAAATGTTTTCACAAATTAACTTGTTTAACTTAAGACTTATATTTAGTTAACTTGATCGATTGTGTCACTCAAATAATCCAGTTACTATTATATCAATCTATTTTGTTTATCAAATAACGTAAGCGGATTTCTCCAACCAAACGATAAAGACCGCAGACAAATCTTTAAAACAACATGACATACAACGGGTCTTTCGACCTATACCGTTATAAGCATACAATCAAAGTTGATAAGATAAAATACGATAGGATTTCAACATAAGCTTAAGATTAAAAGATCGCAATTATACCAAACGCTTATTCATTATATTAACGTAACCGAGTAGTCACGGGAGATTTAGCCTCTCATGTCTACGAAGTTCATAACAAAATAAAGAAGAGAAACAAGAATTATACTATGCTTGGGTAGGAAAATGGATTAAAAATATACCTTTTACAAGTACCGGATCTTACTTAGATCTTTATTTTCTAAATACTACGTGTTTGTTCTTCGTTCTTCGTCTTTGAATTTAGGTTTTGGTGAGGATATTTAAGAGAGATTGAAGTGATGAAGGATATGAGGGATGCTTCAAATGGTTTGATTTTCGTCCCTATTTATACGCTGAGAAGAGGTCGAAGTGCGGTGCACATTCTAAAATGTGCGACGTACTTAGCCTAAGTCAGTGCAAATGTCTTTAATGCTGCAAGGAAGTGCGGCGCACATTTGTAGAAAACCGGCGCACTTGGGGTGTAAATATATACTTCATTTAATTCCATTTAATTTTATTTAACTAGAAGGGAAGTGGGCCGAACTTTACTGGAAAACCGGCGCACTTCTTAGCATTTTCAGCTTAAACCCTTTCTTTTCTTCTAACTTGTCTTCCAATGAGTATAAACACTTGTATTTTTGACTTTTTGAGCTCGGGATGTCTTTAAGGAGAACGCTCACAATTTTTGCAGATTAAGTACCAAAAGTTTACGAAATATAAAAAATATAATACGAAATAACGCCGCCAAAAACATGTATAATTAAGGTGTTATCAAATCCATCCACACTTAGCTATCGCTTTCCCTCAATCAATTAAATCAAGAAAACAAGATCATTTTGTTGATCCCAATCTGAATAGATCTTTCTAGCCTGTTAAGGGTGGTAGCCAATCTGGATAAATCCAAACTAACTACAAGAGAAACAATGACTATGAACAATATAAGCTATGCAAAAACTAACTTATATTGCTAAGAATAATAATGAATAAAACAGAACTTTGATTATTATTAATCTGCTAGGTTACAGATTACTAACTATATATATTGGTGAAACTTGTATATGAAACTTATATCTAACTAGTGCCGTAGGGTTCCTTTTATACACTAAGGAAACCCTAATGGGCTTACAAAACGCGTTATGTGATCATGCATATCTATTCCTAATATATCTCATGCATATCACATAAGCAGTACTAACATTCTATACTAACAGTACTAATACAAAGCTATCAGTACTAAGTGACTATCTTTTAGTACTGGCAGTACTAACTATAACTAGCTGTTACTAATCTATAAATATGGCGCAGTACTAGTACTAAGATAATATCCTTTAAACTATCACTACGTATAAATCTTCACTAGCAGTACTAAGTCCTTTGAGCAGTACTAACTTGTAGAAGCCCTTTAATTCTCAACAATCCTCCCCTAAACTTGTGATTTATCTTCAAATCATCAAGTTTGTTGAATTAAACCTTTTTGGTTCTGAGAAGATTCTTCCAAACACTTTATCTTCGTGATCTGTTGGCTTCTATGAAGATTTTCTTGACTAAGTCTCTTTCTATCTCACTATCTTCTTCTACATGCAATCTTTTGCTGAGCATCAACATCATAACTTCAGTTGTCAAAGGATAATCCTTTTCTGGTAGCATATAGATGCAATGCCCTCTTATAGAATATACATGATGTACTGCACATGATCCATACAATCTCTAAGTCAAAGGATCATGCATATATCTTTGTAGTTTCCATAGTGTATCCTCCTTGTCTGGTTCATAGATACTTTTCAATTCAACCCATAGAGCTCTTTCCATGTCTTCAGTAGGTTCTACAGATCTAAACTTTCTTTAACTAAGCTCCATAAAGTATCAAGGTCTTCTCTGTCAAATGCCTTAAGCATATCTTCAAAGCTTTGATATGCCTCTGTAATGTTACTAACCCTGATAATCTTCTAATATTTTCTTGAGTCTTCAGTATGAATTTCCCAATCAATGATAGGATACTTAGTTTGTAGAGCTTCTACCCTGATTTCTTCAACTGGAACTATCTCTAGCAGTGTTTTAAGATCTTCTCTAGAAAATTCTTTTGTTTCTTCAGTTGATTTTTCTTGAAAAGCCTCTGAACCTAAAGCTTGAGCTGTCTGTAACTTTTTGAAGCTTTCTTGAAGTAGTGCTTCTTCTGCAACTTTATTTTTCTTTGTCATTTCAACATCAGTATTCTTTTAAAACAAAGTATGTACCTTCTTGTATTCTTCTTCAAATACGGGTGTGATCTGATCATAGCTCATACCTTTGAAATAACTCATCTTGTAATTTACCATGTTCTCCCATATACCATCATATTTTTCCTTTCTTGAGCTACTGTAACTGGTTTCTTCTTGAGAGCTTGATACCTTATCATTGAACCTGACTGTCTCTTTTGAACTTGTTCAACAATTTTATTCCAGTCAATATTATCAGCTTCTTTTCTCTCTTGATCAAACTATTTTTGTAATTTTAGTGCAGCTTCAAGATTAGCTTTTTCTTGTTCTTGTTGTTCCAAAGCTTTTGTTTGCTCTTCATCAGTATCTTGGATATCCTCAGCAGTACTAACAAGACCTGTAGCAGTACTAACTTGTGAACTGTCAGTACTTCCTCTTCTTTTATTATAGGTCTTTACCCTTTCTTTGGATGCTTCTGCAAGGATTATTGTTTCACTGAGAACTCTTAATTCAGCTTCGAAAGTTTCTTGACTTTGTACTTCAACCTGTGGAGCTTTTAAAGGAGTAACTTGCTGCTCAGTCAAATCAAAATCATATTCCAATAATGCATTCTCTTCCTCTACATCTGCATATTCTGTCTCTTCCATCCTCTCCTGTTTAAAAAGATCCTCTGAAACCAATTCTTCTTCACCATGGACGACCATCTTTGCCTTTTTCCTTTTGTTGGTAGACTTGAGCTCATCTTCCAATCTTTGACCTTTTTCACCAACTTGGTAAGGGCCTTACCATGAACCTCCTTAGTCTTTTTGAGTTCTGTCTCTAAGCTGGTGACTCTAGCAACTAATTTGGTACACAAATCCGTCAAGTTCCATTGAAGTGTCCATGTTTTCCCTCAACACTTCCAGGTGTGTAACCTCCTGGGAGAGGTGAATCATAGGGCATGGAAGATGTTGTTTGTGGAATTTGTGTTTCTTGTGGATGTGGAGATGAAGTGGTAGTGATAGTTCAGTAGTAGGTTCATGAGAAGAGTGTGCTTGTGAGGATGTTGGCTGAGATGTAGTGGGTTGTGAGGTAGATGGTGAAGAAGCTATGGGTGTGTGTTGGGACTCAACAGATAGTGTTGGTCCTTCACCCTGACCAGCTTGGTCATGAAGTAGCATAGTATCAAATAGAGGTACATGTTCCCCTAAAAATCTAATTTTCATGTTGCTAAAAAGTTTCTGTTTTAAAGGAGCAACATATACTACATTATGTTTATTAAGAAACCTGTTCTGTTTATTCAAAAATATTTGTATAAAAGGTGGATACATCAAAAATTTGATTTACATCCACATTGTTTCACCAACCACAAAAATTAGATGTGAAAACATAAAATCCTATTTGTTGCCAAACAAATAGATGTTGCAGTACAATAATTACTAAAATTATCCCCTTAAGTTTCTTAGGACCTTAAACATTTAAGATGGTAAGGATCAAAAATCTCCCATTTGGTGTGAAAAATTGAGCCTTTTTGAAAGTAAGTTTGTCTTTATCAGAAAGATACCTCATTAGAGACAGTTGTTCAAATGATGATACTCTAGGATACCAAAGGCCCAGTTTGGGTTTGCCCTTTAGGTACATAAAGATCCTCTTCACAGCATGAAGATGTGAGGTCTTTGGAGTTACCTGAAACCTAGAACAAGCACAGACTACAAACATAATATCAGGTCTAGAAGCAGTTAAGTACATTAAAGAGCCAATCATGGATCTATAAAGATGTACATCCACATCAGCAGCTTCTTCATCCTTGGTTAAAGACTTCTGGGTCTCAATTGGAGTACTGGCAGTCTTCACACTAGCAAAATCAAGCTTCTTCAGGATCTCTGCAACATACTTATCCTGACTTATGAAAATACCATCTTCTTTCTGTTGGACTTGTAATCCAAGAAAGAAGGTGAGCTCTCCCATAGAACTCATTTGAAATCTGTTCTTCATTAATGCCTCAAATTCATCACACCAAGACCTCTTTGTAGAACCAAAAATAATATCATCCACATAAACCTGTACCAGCATGATATCATTCTTGTCCTTCTTGATGAAAAGAGTCATGTCAATGGTTCCTCTTCTGTATCCACTCTTTAACAAGAAAGTAGATAAAGTAGCATACCAGGCTCTAGGAGCTTAGTGTAAACCATACAGAGCTTTTACAACTTTGTAGACCTTCTTAGGGAACTTAGGATCTACAAAACCTGGAGGTTGAGACACATACACTTCCTCATCAATTGTGCCATATAAGAAGGCACTCTTCACATCCATTTGATAAACTATGAATCCCATATAAGAAGCAAAGGCCAAAAAGATCCTGATGGCTTCAATCCAAGCCGCAAGAGCAAAAACCTCATCATAGTCTATCCCTTCCTCTTGTCTATATCCCTGGGCAACCAACCTTGCCTTATTTTAACTAAAACACCATTTTCATCCTTCTTATTCCTGTAAACCCATTTTTTCCTAATTGCCTTCTTCCTAAAAGGCAAGTTAACCAGAATCCAAACTTTTTGAATCTTGAATTGCAGCAGCTCTTCCTGCATAGCATCCCTAACTTTCATCTTCAAGAGCTTGAGATATCTTCTTGGGTTCAATCTGAGAAAGGAAGCAAGCAAACAAATTGTGCTGGAAATCCTTGTAATTATTTCTTCTCTGCTTTTGAATATAGCTGACAAAAGCATGAGTTCCAGAACTTTTGTTTACTTTGCTCCTTGTCTGAACTACTGAGGTTGGATCTCCAAGAATTTGTGTTATAGGATGAATGGAGTGTATCCTTGATGTGGGAATAGGACTAACATTCACAGTGGTTTCTAAATTAGTAAAGTCAGCCACTGCACCCTCATTATCATAAGATGTATTAGTAAAAATCCCATCACTTGGATTGTAATAAATATCCTCAAGAGCAGGTATTTGTGAACCATCTTGGTCATTGTTGCTTGAATCAGGTCCATCAGCTCTAAAAACATTTGAAGGACTGGCAGTACTAATTGGTGTGTTAACATTATTAACTGTGTTAGTACTGGTAGCTCTAGCAGCTCCTGCTTGAAGAAGCAAATCCTTAGTACATTGAGCAAACTCTTTTCTAAAAGCTTCAGCTGCATCATTAGCCTCCTTTTCTTGTCTTTTAAGCCTTTTAAGCTCCTCTAAAAAGGCTTGATCCTCCTGATCTTTTGTTTCCTCATTTTTCTTTGGACAAGTATCCCCATTAGGTTTTTCATCTCCATTCTTTGCCTCTAAGCTCTTGACAGTTGAAGTATAAGAAGACCATAATGGTAGTACAAAGTATTCTTGAGCAGGTTCAGCTTCCATTTTAGAGTTTCTTGCATTAATATTATCTTGTGTACCTGTACTATGATTAGCTTCTTTTGGACCTGCAGTTTTGTTAGCTTTATTTTTTGCAGTAACAGGCTGATAGTTCATTGAACCAGTTAAATAATCAAGATCAAACAGCCAATTAGGTCCTTTCCCTGCAACATTAGGTTTATTTTCTAAAAATTTTATATTCAGGTTTTCTTTAACCCTCTTGGTTTCTAAGTTGTATACCCTAAAAGCCTTGCTATTTAGAGAATACCCAACTAAAAACCCTTCATCAGACTTTTCCTCAAATTTGCCCAGGTGGTCAATGGTATTCAAGATGGTCACATGGCACCCAAAAGGTCATATATAGCTTATGATTGGTATTTTACCAGTTATAAGTTCATAAGGTGTCTTGTTTTGAGGCTTGGTCACTAATACCCTATTAAGGACATAACAAGCAGTACTAACTGCTTCAGCCCAAAAAATATTAGGTGAAAATGAATCTGCTAGCATTGTTCTAGTAGCCTCAATTAGGGTCTTGTTCTTCCTCTCAGCAACTCTATTTTGTTGTGGAGTTCTGTCATTACTGTATCCCCTCTTGATCCCTTTTGACCCACAGAATTTAATAATGTCCCTGTTCTTGAATTTTATACCATTATCACATCTAATAGTTTTAACCTTTTGATTTAATTGGTTCTCAATTTGTCTTATAAAATCCTTAAGGATTCCACCACTTTCATCCTTAGTTCTTAAAAAGAACACCCAACTAAACCTGCTAAAATCATCAGTGATAACAAGGCAATAAGTCTTATGGTTTATGCTCCTTACAGATGTGGGTCCAAATAAGTCCATATGTAAAAGCTGTAAGGGCTGACTAATAGAGCTCACTAATTTGGCCTTACAGTTTTTTTTAGTTTTTTTATTTGTTTTTTTCTTAATTTTTTTTTTTTTTTTTTTCGGTTTTTTCTTATTTTGTTTGTTTTTTTTTTTTGTTCTTTTTTTTTTTCTTTTTTTTTTTTGTTCTTTTTGTTTATTTGTTTTTTTTTTTTTTTTGTGTTTTTTGTTTGGTTTTGTTTTTTGCTGTTGTTTTGTTTTTGTGTTATTTTTTTTTGGTTTTTGGTTTTTTGTTTTTTTTTGGTTTTTTTTTTTTTTTTTTTTTTTTTGTTTTTTTTTTTTTTTGTTTTATTTTTGTTTTTTTTGTTATTTTTTGTTTTTTATTTTGTTGTCTTTTTGTATTTTTTTGTTTTTTTTTTTGTGTGTTGTTTTTTGTTGTTTTGTTTTTTTTTGTTTTTTTTTGTTTTTTCTTTTGTTGTTATTGTCTTTTTTTTTTTGTTATTGTTTTTTTGTTTGTTTTTTTGATTGCGTCTTTTTTTTGTTTATTTTTTTCTTTTTTTTTTTTTTTTTTTGATTTTTTTGTTTTTGTGTTTTGTGTGTTTTGTTTATTTTTTTTTTTTTTGTGTTTTAATTTTTCGTCCCTCTTTGTTTTCTTTAGTTTGTTTTTTTCTTGTTTTGTGTTTCTTTGTTTTTTTTTTTATTGGTTGATTTTTTTTGGGTTTTGTCTTTTCATTTTTTTTTTTTTTGTTTTTTTTTTTTTTTTTGAGGTTTTGTTTTTTTTTTTTTTTTTGTTGTTTTATTATCTTTTTTTTTGTATTTATTCAGATATTTTAATTCTTATATATTTAATTTAAATTTATTTTTTTTTCGTTTTTTTTACTTATTTTTATTTTTTATTTTTGGTATATCTTATAATTTTTTTTGGATGTTTTTTTTTTATTTTTTTTTATTATCTTTTTATTGGTTTTTTTTATATTATTAATATTTATTTTTTTTTTTATTATATTTTTTTTTTTATATATATTAATATTATATATTTTTATTTTAGTTTTTTTTTTCTATAATTTATATTATATTTAAAATTTTTTTTTTTTTATTATTTTTTTGTTTTTATGTCGTGTCGACAAGTGATGTGTTCGGTTTATTTATTTTTATTTTTTTATTTTTGTTTTTTTTTGCGTATTTTAATTTTGTTTTTATTTTTATTATTATTTATTTTTTAATTTTTCATTTTATTATTTAATTATATTTAATTTTTATTTTTTTTCTTTTTATATTTATTTTTATTTTATATTGTTTTTTTTTTATTATAAAATTAATGACATCGGCTAGAAAATAATTTATAATATTATTAACATATATAAAATAAAATTTATATTATTAAATAATATATATTAATAATTATTATATAATATTAATAAAAATTATATAAATAATTAAATTAGAGTATATATATAATATTATTAAAAAAAATGAAATAAAAAAAAAAAAAAAAATACAAAAAAAAAAAAAAAAAAAAAAAAAAAAATAAAAAAAAAAAAATATAAAAAAAAAAAAAAAAAAATAAATAAAAAAAAAAAAAAAAAAAAATAAAAAAATTATAAAAAAAATAAAAAAAAAATTAAAAAAAAAAAAAAAAAAAAAAAAAAAAAAGAAAAAAATATAAAAAAAAAATAAAAAAAAAAGAGAATAAATAGAAAAAAATAAAAAAAAAAAAATGAAAAAAAATAAAAAAAAAAAAAAAGAATATCTTGCTAGCCAGCAGTCATTATTCTAGCAGCCCTTTAATATAGCCTTATTTAGGGGTTTGGGTCCTGTTTGTTTCTTCATCCTCCACCAACTCTATTTTGTTTGTGGAGTTTGGGCATTACTGTATTTCCCTTCTTGATCCCTTTTTGACACACATTAATTATAATCGTCCACTGTTCTTGAATTCCACCACACACCCTGTACCAATTGTCACCCATCTAATAGTTTTCAACATCTTTTGATTTAATTGGTTCTCAATTTTATCTTATAATGTCCTAAAGATTTCTACTAGTTTCATACTTAGTTCTTTTTTAAATAGATTCACCCAACTAAACCTGATTAAAATCATCAGTGATAACAAAGAAAATTATTAGTCTTGTAGTGATTTATGCACCTTACAGATGTGGGTCCTATAAGTCATTGTAAAAAGCTGGTTTTTGGTTTTTTTTGTTAAGGGCGACTAATAGAGCTCACTAATTTGGCCTTACAAGAGGCTTTGTGTTGCTTTTCCTTTTGACAAGGCATCACTGGTTTTGTTTATGTGGTCATTTTTGGAAAAAATCTTTGATGGTAAACTCGACAAGGTTTCCCTTCACAATTCACAAGTTTGTTTAAGTTTTTAAAGTTAACATGACCCAACCTCCTATGCCATTTGTTAGATTCATCAACTGTGGCCTTTGCAATCAAACAAGCTAAACCTCTAGTAGGAACAATGTTCTCTAGGTTGAAACTGTACATATTGTTTTGTCTGGGGACTCTAAGTAATACTTGATTTTCATCAGGCAACTTGAAGTCAGGGGACAACACAAGACATTCAGTGTCTGTGAAGAGAACCTTGTTCTTCTTGTCACACATCTGTGACACAGAAAAGAGATTAAAGTGTTGTAGTTCTTTCACAAAGCACACATCCTCAAAATCTAACTTTCCAGTTTTTATTTTTCCTTTACCAGATATATAACCTTTACTACCTCCAAAAGCAACAGGGCCACCATTATAGTCTTGATATTCAACAAGGTAGGCTTTATTTCCAGTCATGTGCCTGGAACATCCACTATCAACAATTCCTTTGTTCTTTAAAGCTTTTTGTGGATCATCCTGCACATCAAATAAGAGAAATTAGTTTCTCTTAGGGACCCAAGCCATTGCTGACTTGGGTCTGCCTAGTGGATCTTTAAAATTAATAATTTTATTAGAGTTTGATCCACTATTGTATTTGGAGACTTTGTTCGAGTAATGTCTTTTGGGTCTCCAATTACAACCTGTTGAGGCCTTAACAACAGTTTCCCTATAGCCCCTAACAGTACTAACTGTTTTATCCCCAGCAATATTTACTTTATGATTTATAAAATTTGCTTTTGGTGCTGTTGATTTATTAAATGGCCTTCTAATAGGTGAATGAGACTTATAAAAAGTATTTCTTGGTCTGATTTCATTCACAATGGGTCTAGCAGTATTAACTTTTCTAGCAGTACTAGTTGCTGCTGTTTGACTAGAAAGATTTTATCTAGCAGTATTAACTGGAAATATGCTAGTTTTAGTTAGTACTGCTTTTGGAACAAACTTGTTTTGGTGATTCAATCTTTGCACATTGTTCCATACAGATCTATTCTCCCCTTGACCAGTACCCTTACCCTTTGGTATGTGCTTAATTACACATACCTTTTACCTTTAAAAACCAGCTAAAATAACCAAAAACGGACTCAAAATGCCAAATATATGCTTGTTTTGCTAATTGTGTTGTGCAGGAACGGATATCTCACAAAAAGACGAAAAACCAAGCAAAAAGCGACAAAACCGGACACGGGATGGAAAAGTGTGTGAAGACGAAGCCCAATCAAAGTCAAGTCAACTTCGAGAAGAAAAAGCAAAGAAAAATATAACTTGAGGGGTCAAAAATGCCAAACCCCTAAGTTATATTATTAAGGAAACAAAGACAGGGGCTGATTATGCCAATTTGGGAAACTTCATTTATAAAAGAAAGAAAGGGGAAAAAG
>BQNB010163090.1:0-14481 GCA_026074375.1 Tanacetum coccineum | reverse complement strand
TTGAATACTTCATCCGAAGTACTTTAAGCATTTTTAATTCGCGAAATGCAAATTAAAATGTCACTCCTCTTGTTAAATTTTTGTCAAAAACTCAAGTCCAATACCCTTTACTGAGGGTGGCCCCCATATAGCCCCCCCTCCCAAATATATTTGGGACTGCCAGGAGATATGGGACCGCCATTAGTAGACCATAATATGGAACACTTGAACAAAAATTTTCAAAACACAAAAACAGACACTCCTTTATCTTCTGCCATTGACGAACACGACTCAAAACCCACCAAAACTCAAATTCAACCATTAAAACATCAATTGAAGATCAAATCAACACTAATAATCAATCCTAATATCACAAAGATCATCAATTGTAAGCCATTTCATCTATTTTCTTTCAATTTAAGTCTAGGGTTCATGATGAACACCAAAAATTAAAATTGTCGATTTTTATGTTTTCTTTCAATTTCGTACAATTAAGACAACTAGGATACAATGTATAACTAATATGCTTCCCATAGATATAGGATTTGCATACATTAGTGTTGAAAAATTGATTTCGAACCAAAACCCCAATTTTATTTTCAAATCACTCACGTTAGGAACAAATAAAATTGTTACTGTGTATTGTTAATCTAATACAAAAACGTTTTCAAACACATGCATAATGATCTCATGAAAAAAAAATTAAAATACATAATTCATATGTATTTTTTGACTTGTTTGGATGAGCAAAATCAAATTAAGGAGCGTTTGGATTAACTCTTAGGATTTTATATTTAGGTCGAGTTAATCGTTACTCCACATTTGTTACATCTAGACACACACTAGAAGCAATGTGCATAACCAACTACAAGTGAAACGGTAATAAAATGTGATTTCGCTTTTGTTTTAGGAAATCATGCCTCGTAAGTCATCCGAAGATCATAAAAATACAAGAGAATACATACCAATGATATCACATGAATACCGTACTCCTATAAAAGAAAAACTAAGAGACCTTGAAAGCCGTTACATTCATGAGGGTCGGGTGGTTTTTGACAACTTTGCGGATCTAAACTATGTTCGGTCTTTGTTCCATTTTGTCGAGTTCGAGTGTCTCCTTGAAATAAATGAACAAATTTGTCCTCGCTTCATTCTCGAGTTTTATAGTCAATATCGAGTCAGTTATTCCGACGAAGGTCAAATGTTTGTCGAATTTGTTATTCAAAATCAATTCTTCTCTTTTTCTCTTGAAGAATTTGCTCAAATTCTTGATATACCTTGTGAAGGTGCGTGTGTCTTTACCGATAGATGGAGACTTGATGAGTTGGCATATGGTATTCCTTCGGATGGTCCATATCAAACCAACCTTCCTTCCATTGAGGACATCATTTCGTCTATTCGAATTAATCGAGATGGTCAAGTCTGTCGTATTCGTCATGAGGAAGAAATTGATGTTCTTGAATATCAAGTTCTAACTCGTGAAATTGAGCCAACCCTAAAGCCTTTAAAAGAAATTATCCAGGAAAATGTCTTTTGTCTAGGGGGGGTAATCGGGATATGTTCCTGCATGTCTTTGTTATATGATTTATTGTGTTGTACACTCCGAAAGATTCAACCTTGCCTATTTCATGACAAAACGAATGGAGTTGGTTACTAAACAAAAGAGGTTAATTCTACCCTATGGTATGTTATTAACTCGATTGTTTAAACTCATCATTAGGGAAAATCATGAATTGGAAAATGAGACCTATGTCTTGTACGATCGTGTCATGACTCATCTTGCTGCTTAACTAGTGTGAAAACCCAGAAGAGATCATGGCACGAGAAGAGGTCGTCATTCCACTTCTTTTTCTTCCGCCTTCGATCAACCATCCTCATCTTATCTCAACGATGATGATGACGATAGGAATGACGAAGGGACCTCGTGTGCAAGCACTCCTTCCCCTATTCGTTATGTTAACTCTTTAACCAATCAAGTTCCTCAAGTCTTTCAAAACCCACCTAACATTGACCCTCACCTTAAACCATTTTACACCCGCCAAACCAAAATCATCAACAATCAAGTATAATTACGAGATGAGCAACGTGGTGGAGTAAGGTCAATCAGAAAAAGTCTTAAAAGGTTGTGGAGAAAACATGAAGAAGTGAGCAATAAGGGAAATTGCTTTATGACATTATTATCTATATTATTTACTAATCTATTATGCTTGGGTGTTTAATCTTATGCTACTCATTAATAACTTAGTACTTAGTATGGGCAACTTAGCTTGCCATGGATGATCTTTCGATTTTATCATCCTAAACCAATGCTTGCATGCACCTCGATAGACTCTTTGCTATATATATATGATATTATGCATGCCTATCTTTTGATAAAATTTGCCTACATATGCTTCCCTCATAGAACTCAAGATAGTTGATATTGTGAAGTTGGATAATAAGTATTAGATGATTCATGATGAAATAAGATTGACTGAAAAAGGGAAATTTAGAAATTTTTAAATACAAGCATATCAGGAAATTCTAGAAAAAGTTTCCTGTCTCCAGAAAACGGCCCCCTAAAAATACTAGGCAGCCCCCTAATATATATGGAACCTCCGGGTAATTAAGAGACCTCCATCAGAGGTCACGGATTCTTTTACTGTGACCCCCTGAATTTCTATGCAGTTGACCACTATCTCATCTAGGCCTAGCTATAATTTCTGCATTTTGACAAACACTTTTTGGAATCTAAAACTTCAGACCCCATGCCTTACTTCTTTAAATCATGAACTCTTCTCTATCCCTTCACCACTCACATTTTCCTTCACCTCATTCTACCATGAATTCCACAAATGCTTCCTCATCTAACCCTTCCAAGAAAATCAAACTCACCATAATCCCTCCTAGACAACTATTTGTCAACATATCTAGTGATGAAGATATCACCACCACACCTTCTCCTACAACAACTTCTTCATCTCTAACTCCTCTAAATGCACCATCAAAAATCACATCCACTAATCAAACATCATCAAGTCAAGAGAACATATCTTCTTCCTTTCACTCAAAACTTCAAATTTCACCACCATTTTCACATGAACCAAATTCTCCTCCTCATTTGAACAGTTTGCTTGACAACATTTTAGATGTTCCTCCTATACCTCTAAATCCTCAACCACTTCAAAGTCATCCTTCCTTAGATATCACACTTTCTTTGTCCCCAATCACTCCTCTTGATCACACTCATGACACTACATCACCACCATCACCACCATAACCTCAACCACCTATCATGGGCCATCCTCTTTTCTACAACTATCATGACTATCATTGGTCAACTTGCATATGTTGTTCTCACAACCGAAACCTTTTCTTCACTCTAAGAGATGAGATAAACATCATGTTTGCTCATCTTGCATACCTTCTCACTACCGCAATCACCTCACACTTTCTACCTCCACCTTGAAAAATCTCTAAATGTTTTCATAAACGTGTCACCCCAAACCTTTTACTCAAAAAGTCATTCTCTATGAATCATGAATCATTTAAGACTTATGTAGTATTATTTCTCTTTATCTTGTATTAGCTCTAGTTTTATTTTATTTCTCTCTACTACGACTCGACGATCAACCTTTTTGGATTCGACAAAAAAGGGGAGAAATAGAATTAAACTCATTAATAATTTATAAACTTTTTTATTTATTACTATAATGAGTTTAGTTTTGAGTCATCATCAAAAAGAGGGCGATTATTAATACAAATAATGTTCTAAAAACGTTTTATATTTTTGACTCTCAATGTTTGATAATAACAAAAAAAATATGAAAACGTTTACGATTAAAATTAATAGTTTTTAAATTACTAATCTTAAAATTCTATTTCGAAGATTAATCACTTAGGTAGGATATATCAAATTTAAAACATGATTATGATCAAGAAATATTTTCCTTAAACTTTAATTTCTACAAATGTGTTTTATAAAAATATAAAAACAAAAATATTTATTTCATTAAAAGAAATGTTTTATTAAATTATAAAAATTTGAAATTCTAATTTTCCCCCCAAAATAGAAGGTTCTATTAACAGAGAATACAATTCACTCAAAAGGAACTCAAAAAGGAAGCAAGGTCTTGTGGCGGACCCACTTTTAGCCTGGCGGCCCCGTTATATATAAGGACCGCCAGGACTGCACCAGCACGGTTATTTTTTGTCCCTCTAAATACTGGGCCACCCCATCTGAAAAACAGAACCTCTTGCCACGAATTTTCTCAGATCCATTATTCTCTCTTCTTCCTTTCTTTCTAAAACACATATCTTGATCACTAACACTACCTTGATCTTGTTTCAAGTGATTAATTCTTTCTTCCTCCCTTCTTCTTCTTCTTCTTCTAATCAAGTGCAAGAGAAGAACAATCGTATTCTTCTATATACGAATTGTTATCAAGTGATCTCTCTCTTCCTCCTCAAGATCACAAATCTTCATTACATATATTTAGTGTTGTTGTGTAAATTGGATTATGTGTAGATCCAAGTGTGTAAATTGTGTTTGTTGATTTTAGATGTGTTGTCATCCAAAGGGTATATATATCTTGTGAGTGTGTAAAGACTTAGTGAAGTCTTAGATTGGTTCTAGCTAAGATTAGGACTCGACATCTAGCTTAGTGTCGGAAAAGAAAGTAAGCGACGTGTAAACGGTTTTCTTCGCCTAAAGGGAGCTTGTTGACATAGTGAAATCTTTCTCCCTCCCCCCCCCCCCCCCCTCCCCCCCTTCCCCTTAGAGTGGAGTACTCGGGGAGTGGAGTAGGAACGAAGAGGTGCTTCGTTGCTGAACCACTATAAATCTTGGTGTCTTGGTTTGATCGTTTCTTTCCTTATCCCTTTATATTATTATTGTTCATTTAGTTCATTACATTAGATAGTTTTTGTTGTGATTCATATTGTTGATTGATTGACATATAACTCGAATCAACCATATTTATAGCAAAAGAATTTTAAACCGGTCAATTAACCTGTAAACTATTCAACCCCCCTTCTAGTTTCCACATGTCTTAATGAAAAATGAAGGTAAAACAATGCATATGCTATTTTTTTAAAAGTCGGTATCACCCACACGTGTTTGTGTCTTAAGTTTATTAGTCAAAGCGTGATTTTGTAAAAATATAAAGTTTTAATTTAGTTTCGACGCTTAAACCGAAAGTTACTATTTTTTGCAAATTTAGAATTCCCGGACATTATCCGACGTTTATTTATATCCGTTAATGTTTTATTTTTCGCCTAAACACACTAAGCGACCTTAAAATCTAATCGCCGCTTTTAATTTGTTATAATATACTTTACGCCTATTTTTAAGTTTGTATTTTTAATAAACTCCTAATGCTTTCCTAATAACGTTTTTAGAAAGTTTTTAACGCGCCTAAATAATATATAGGTGTTACCATATTATTCGCTAATGTTAAACGGACCCGAAAACGTTCGAAACCCCAATTTCTAATTTCAATCATCTCACTCTTTGTAAATAAAAATCCTAGATTTAGTCCGACTTTGAAAGAGGGTAACTCATTCGTTATAAATATTCACGGCTCCGCTTGAAGGAAAATCATAATCTACAAGTTTTCTTTTATAAGTTTAAGCCTATTTGGACCTGAAATAGGTCAAAACAAGGTTTTAAAATTCAGACAGATTATTCCCGAAACAGTTTTGAGCTGTAAAAAACTTTAGTGTTTTGCCAAACTGGCCATATCTCATTCGTTATACGGTGGATTTTTGCGTTCTCCCCTTTTTATATCAAAATTTGCGTATGAACGTATACTAACACATTGTCAAGATTTTAGCATCTCAAAACAGTTTTAAAGACTTATTAATCCACTTAAAAAATTTTAGGCAGCTTCTAGGTTTACCAAAATCGCCTAACAAAGTTTATCCGCAACATTTACAACTCCAAAACTAACTTAGTTTCCCTTCTACCGATTGTTACCAATATTTCAAACAACTCCAAACTATCTAATCCCTTCCACCGATCATCAAACATCACTTTTATCGCTTAAAATCTTGCTACTAACTCAAAAGTACAATAAAATTACAAAAAATAATAAAAGTTCAAATTCACTATTAAGTTGTACAACTTTGTTTATCCTTTAGTTTTCTTTGTAAAAAGTGATCACACCAACGCGGGTGATAAGGTTTTTGATAAAAAAGAAATGATGTATGAACGAACACTTTAAAATTTATGCATAAAGAAAAGGAATGTTTTGGCTTACAAATTACGGAAATATGATGAAGAAATGAAGAATCTTTAACATGGATGAACACGAATATAACCCGAACCAACTCTTGAATAACCCGAATATACTCTTGAATAACCCACGAGTAACATAGAATAAATCTTGACCCAAGAAAACAAAACACCAAGAGGATGTTTGTTTGGTTGGCGGTTCGAACAAGGAGAGAAGGGAGAGAAGATAGAAGAAATTTATTTTTGTGTGTGTAGTATGTGCAAAAATTAATGAAGTAAATGAATATTTATGGGTGAGTATGGATTCTAGATCCTTCTCACCTAGGATTCAAATTTTGAATTATGGGTTCAAATCCTATGAATGGACAATATGGAGAAATAAGGTGAATGGAAGAGTACCAAAAGGGGACAAGGGTGCCAAAAAGTTAGGAACGTGTTGGGTTGGGGGTGGCGGACGGCAACAAGAGGGTAAGGAGGGGCGAAAATTGACAAAGTTTGAATTTTTATATGTAACACCCCGCCTTACTCAGACCACAATATTGTCCGCTTTGCCCGCAGGCTCACGGCTTTGCTTTGTGGCCCTCATGTGAAGACTTCCCGGCAGGTCACCCAAGCCAGTACTACTTTCACATGAGCAAGCTTAACTACCAGTTCCTAGGAACCCCACTCGTAGTAGACCACAAAACGCGTTGTGTCATTTTAAGGCGAATGTTATGTTATCAGCCCAACATCTCTCCAGGCTACAACCGATGTGGGATTTGCCTAGGGTGTCACAATCACCCCCACTCATCGTCCTCGATGAGGTTTGCCCCACCATCTCGAACGGCTCAGGAGTAGCTTTGATACCACTTGTAACACCTCGCCTTACTCAGACCACAATATTGTCCGCTTTGCCCGCAGGCTCACGGCTTTGCTTTGTGGCCCTCATGTGAAGACTTCCCGACAGGTCACCCAAGCCAGTACTACTTTCACATGAGCAAGCTTAACTGCTAGTTCCTAGGAACCCCACTCGCAGTAGACCACAAAATGCGTTGTGTCACTGTAAGGCGAATGTTATCTTATGAGTCCAACATCTCTCCAGGCACACAACCGATGTGGGATTTGCCTAGGGTGTCATATAAGAAGAAGCAAAGAAGAATGCGATCAAGAAGTAGTATCAAGAAGGTAGTGAACAAATCTAAAGCGGTAGAGGAAGAAGCAAAAAAAAGCCTAAGAAGAAGCTGCTAAAGCCAAAGCTAGGGAAGAAGAAGCTGAAAAGAAGGCGGCTGAAGAAGCTGCTACAAAGAAAACAACCAACGAAGAAGCAAAAGCAGCTAAAGCATAAAGAAAAATAGAAAGAAGCTAAAAAAGCTGCTAAAGCTAAAGTCGACAAGGAACAAGCTACAAATAAGGCAGATAAAGGAAAGAGCGTAGCAGAAACTGAAGGTACATTTTTTTGCTATAAACTTCTAAACTGCTTTTATTGTTATCAAGTATGATAGTACGTATGCTTATACATGATAGTTGATATATATATATATATATATATATATATTTAATATATATATATATATATATATTATATGTATATATATATGTATATATATATGTATATATTTGTATATATATATATATGATGTCAAAGAAAACTCATGATGTAGACCAAGTTTTGAACAAGATACCTACATTACCTTTCTTGAACACATCTACAAGATCAAAGACAAAAAAAGCTTATAAAGGTACACTTCTAGTCTTTATATCACATATGATAGAACATATAAAAATAACTCTTTTGTAATGATAATATTTCAAGTATTAAATCACATATGATATTATATAAACTTATAAATATTTTAATGCATGAATAAAAAAACATTTGATGGGAGCTTATTAGATATGCAGAAAGAAGCAAAAAAAAGAAGAAAGAACTCCAGCAAGAAAAGAAGAGAAAGATGGAAGCAGAAAAGAAGAAAAATCAACAGCAAGATAAAAAAGGAAAGGAAGAATAGATTTCAAGGCTTACACAAGAAGAAGCTAAAAAGAAAGCTGCTAAAATAGAAGAAAAAAGAAGCAAAAAAGAAAGCACAAAGCTGCAGAGGATGACTCAAATGAAACTAGAAAGATAGGAAGTAAAAGACAAAAGATCGTATACAGTGGGAAAACAAAAAAAACTGACATGTTCAAACAAATAAAAATACAAGAATCACCAAAAAGATTTACAAGAGGTGATGCAAAAAGACAAGCTGACAAAGAAGATCTCAACAAGGAGAGTGAAGAGGAGGATGAGGATGATGTGGTACATGAAGGAAGTAACAGTGAAGATGAAGAAATAATGGATGTAAAAACAAAGAAGGCAACAAAACGCAAGAACAAGAAGGAAGCTTTAAGATCAAAAGGGGAAAAAATGAAGAAAGCCGAAGAAAATAAGGATTTGAAATAAGAGGATGAGGATGTGTTTTATGAAGGAACCGAGAGTGAAAATGAAGGGTTGTTGGTTTAAAAAGCAAAGAAGCCGCAAAAATGAAAAAAGAATACAGAAGCTTCAAGTTTAAAAGCAAAAAAGTTAAAAGAAAGATGATGAAGACGAAGACTACATGGAATAAGATGAGGATGAAGTGGGTAAGAAAGCCATGAAAGGTAAAAAGGAGCAAGGAGCAAAAACTAAAAAACCAACAAAGACGGCGACATACCTGACCAGTAGCACAATATCATCACTGAAAGCTTTATACGAAGCGATGATAGGTTTATCAGATGAGAGGAAGAAATGCTTAAAAGAAATCAGGTTTGAGAGGTTCATCTAGTTTCAGATAGTTGAACTTCCATCAACTCTAACATACCACATGATAAAAAACTTCCATACACCAAGAATGGAACTGCGATTGCAGAAAGGGTCAATAAAGGCAACAAGACAAAAGTTCATGAAATGCTTGGTATACCGATGAGAAGCAAGAAATTGGAAGATCTAGAACTAAGACCTTCTAATGATCCTTTCATCACGGAGTAGGAAGATCAGTATCTTCTTAGAAAACCAACACCACCAACAATCTCTTTACAGATCTCAAGTACAAACAAAGCCGATTTCATGTTTAAGATGAACTTCATAACTCTCTTCGGAAGTACAATGGTAATGCTAGAAAATGGAAGGGTGCTGAAAAAATTGCTAAAACGTATAAGAGAGGATGATGATATATTTGACATACACTGGCGTGGGTACATATTAGACTGCTTGTACACCAGCAAGCTTAACTGGGAAGACGTGAAGACTCGAAACAACTACTACTATGAGCCACTCACGTTATAATGTGCAAGTTAACTTCCATGCTTCTAATTATTTTTTATCTAATGCGATTAAAATATATACAAAATATAATCTTACATAATTTATTTATTTTTGTCCAAAAAATGCTGATATACTTGGACTCGATGTACTTCCATGACTTTCAGTTAGGTTTAGCATACCGACACTCAAAAGTGGAACACTCCAATGATGAGAAAGAGGGTTGCGCTGGAAATGACAAAGAGATGCTTAGGAAAGCTGGAACATCATGGAGAGTTTAATCGTGAAGAATAACAGAATGGTCTCGATTTATACAAAGGATTTGACGTTTACATTGAATCGTTGAAGCCTAAAAATAGTTAAAAAAGAGGTAAACTGTTAGATTCTTTTGATTGCATTATAAGCATGCAACCAAAGCCGCAGGCATAGCCTTCGGCTTTTCCAAATTCTATTGCTGCGGGCTAAAGCCTTCGACAAATAAACCTTTGCTATGCCTGATATATCACATATGATCGCTAAGGTAAATGTCGATACTTAAAATTTTGTTTCTGAATAATGCATGAAGAATTCAGGTAGCCGCCAAATCCTACCTTAAGAACTGCAGTCCCTCCTGTCAACTCTCACTTCCCGACTGCCTAATACCCACACTCTAAGAGGTCCCATGATTAGCAGGATAACCAGACTGTCCCCTTCGGACTGGATCTATCGCCGCCCCCAATGATATACCCCGTAATGACCATTTTCAGAATGGTTTTTAAATATTTTCGGCGAAGTTTTGTTTTTGGTGGTATTTCGATTAATAAGGATTTTCCTTTTTTAAAAACCAATCTTCTAATATATATATATAATATATATATATATATATATATATATATATATATATATATATATATATAACAACTACCATAAGTGTTTAAACATGTTTACGGCGAGATTTGGGTATTTCTAGCAAGATTTGCAGGTTTCCAACAAGTTTGACCACCATTGACTTTCTTTGACCGTCGTAAACCATGGTTGATTAATTGTTTGACTCATTAATCGGCCACAGAAACGTTGGTGGCCCAGAAAGTAAGTTTAAGTAGCGCCTATGCGGCGATTGATTGGCCTTGTAGTCCTTTTTTTTGCAACATTGCATGTGATAGTTCAAAACTTTTTCTAAAATATATAAAGATCAAAGAGATGTTTAGAATAATTTAAGAGGAAAGGGTAGAGCTAATTGAGATATTGAGAGAAGTAATGAACAAGTTTAACGGGGACAAAATGATGTTCGATTTATAAAAGCAATGCAAGGTGTTCAAGGCTATGGATTTTGATCTCGATGACAATTTTATGGAAGGGGATAGCGAGAGTGAAGGTAACTCCAACGACGAAACGGTGACTCCGATGACAACAACGGTGACTCCGACGAGAATGATGAAGACGGAGGACCCATGATAGAAAATATTCTACAGGAACCAAGCCATCAACTAAAAAGGATAATGAAAAAGAAAGTGAAAATGAAACTGAAAAGTAGAAGGAGACTGGAGGTAAAGTTGGGAAAGAAAATAAAGGTGGGAGTGAACCAAAAAGGTTGGAGAGGAAATTGTACCGGAAGTTGAGAATGAGCCTGAAGTTGCGAAAAGGTTGGATCCGATTGTGCATCGAAACACGTCCTATGTATCCTATGATCTCAGGTCCCCGTTGGCCACGAAAGGAGAGTTTCCAGTCTACAATGATTAACCTCCAACTATTCTAAAGACCTGTGTAATGCCAATAATCCCACTTCTTGGCTATAAACCATCCTAGAAGAGTTTCTCAAATTTTATAAGTATCTATCATACTGTAGGCGACGATATGAGCAATCCCTACACTAAGGACAATTTTCAACATCTCCCTTGTACCCGATTACTCCTTAATTCAGTGGTAAGCCTACTATAAGGGGTCTAACAGGGATCTACACTAGCCTTCAGTACTATCAAAACTCAAGGATCATGCAACAAGCAATAAAGGAATCCATGTAAAACAATGATTAGACAGTGAGATCAAAAATAAATAAACAAAAGTATAATTAACAAATTAAATGACAAGAATAATAATTAAGCATAATAAATATCAAACATCAACAAATTAAGCTGAAATCAAATAAATCATTAAAAACAATTAATTGAATTCAAACTGTACTAGTTGAAGAATCATGTACAAATCATGCTAAAATAATGCTCTCAATGTTCTAGTTGGATCATGTGGTGAACATCAAAAGGTTCGTCCTATACCCAAATCAAGCAACTAAGTAGTTTGCTCTCCTTTTTAGAAAACAAATCCATCAAAAGAATGCTCTGAATGAGAATGATCAGAATGTATCTATTCGTTTAGTTTATATAGTACTAACTAATAAGTTTAGGACTTTGACACTTCTAGTCCCTCATTGTTCTTGACGTAATAAGTAATATCCTCGAAAATCCATATCATTTATACACTTTCAACCCCTGAAGTACTCACTAACTACGACGTAGTTATAAGTTCTAACTACGCCGTAGTTTTTCAAACGCGTCTTCTTATATTTAGCAAATATTAACTACGACATAGTTACTTCGGGCCAACTACGACGTAGTTGTGACGTCAGCATAATTCTTTTTCCAACAATGATTAACTATGGCGTAGTTATAAGGTCTAACTACGCCGTAGTTTCTTCTAAAGCTTGATATTTTTCCATCTTATTCTGCGTTTCTCCTCTTTAAAAATATAGTACCCCTACTAAATAATATAGTAGTTGGTACTATTCTCATTTTAACTCTTGACGTCGCCTTTCCTGTAAAGAATATGAAGCTTCCTTCAAATTTAGACCGTACTAAATTAGAGTAGTATTAGTATTATTTTTGGCCATTTCTTAAATCTTTCCGTTCCAATGCCTTCATTACCTGAATCTGCAATATAAACAAATTAAGTACCAGATTCATTTAAAAACAGTATAAAACAAGGCAATAAACGCGCGAATTTGATATATAAAAGTACTAGCCTCAAGGCCCGCCCGATGGGCGGCTAGCTTTAAAAATTGTTTAAAAGATAAAAAAATTATTACACCCCGTAATGGTTAATAGAAATAATGGTAAACGATTTAATATCTAAAAGTTTAGAAGGATGCTAAAAAATAAAACTTCAATAACTTTAGGTAAATTTAGTCCCATGATGCATAAGGAATGGCAATAACTTTGAATGATGCACAAATTCCCCTAAGAACATTTAACAAAATAAAATTATAGATTTTCCAACCATTATCTGTTCAGGTTTGCATTCATAGATTCTTAAACATATAATGTTACATTCTATAATAAATATTTGTAATATATACAATTAACATTTTTCTTGGTCTAGTGGCTTCTGAAATAAATCATGGGTTCTTCATGCTTTGTCGTTTGCAGGTCTATTTTCCTCCTCTTTTGTTCTTTTTTAAAGCTTTACCATAATGCATTTCTTGTCCAACACTTCCTATTTGTTTCTTATTGATTGAGATTGACTGATTGATTTCTTCTCCTGAGCTGGTTGCTACATTGTATGCCCTCAGTTGGTAAGGCTGTTTTAGTTTTAGTTATTATGTCTATTTAAGTTCATATCTTAATAAGAAAATTTTAGTCTGTAAACACGATTTTGTAATGACTACCTAATAGCTAACAACCTGCAATACCAATTGATGTGTCGTTGTGTAGGTGTTATTTTATGTATCAAGTTTTTACTATTTATATTTTGCTGACTTAACCTAAAAACAACACTTTAACGGGCAGTGTACCAGGTCCGGTGCGTAGTTTTCGTGGTAAGTAAGGTGTTCGATCACTGAAGAGGGGCGAGAAGCAGTTTTTAACTCTAATTTCTATCAGTATTTTAGTTATCTAAGATTAAAACTACCTATGTTAATCCTAATTCTAACAGATAGGGGGGGGGGAGTTTCTAGTCTGAGAGACTGGCACAGGTTTTGTGATAACTTAGATCAATTTAAAACACAATAATACAAGCAAGCAGTTAATAAAAAGATAGAAGAGCGGTCTAGCCAAATATAAGAAAATCGTATTAACTATGATTAATCCATTAAAAGTGCTGGTTTGTTTATTTTAGTGCAATGAGTGCTTATCTCGAAGCGGCATATCATTCCAAGATTTAGGCGGTTCTTCTTTTTAAAACCTAAACACGTAGAATTCTGTCACAATTAAACGCATCCGCATAAAGTATCCTATTTGCTGATTATAATCTATCTTAGGAGATTAATAATGGTGATCTTGTTAAACCCTAGCTCATAGAGACTTTACCCACTTACTGCTTAACGGCTCTTTATATACTAGTAGTCTACTGTCCGAGTCTTTACTGTCCGAGTCTTAACGGCTCTTTATGGCTCAACTAAGCTCATAACCAAAGGGGAAAGATAGGTCAATATTTGTGATCCTATGATTCCAGATATATAAATTGCAATATGGAGTGCTATCCCAGACTCTTAGCCTACGCCCAAACAACACCGAAGTTGCAGCGCATTAAATATGTAGGACTAGACCCAGTTGAATGATAGGTCGCATACTTAAGCGCGTAAACGAATATAAATTGATAAACATAAACAACAATCAACGATAAATTAAGCAATCAAGATAAACAAACCAAACATTAGATCTTCATAAACATGGCTGATACCTAAAGGTATCAGCCGATAGTCATTGTGAAAATACACACGGTTTGATATATGAACGATTAAAATAAAGAAACCTCAATCGAACGCGTATTCGGTTGCGCGAAGATTACAAGAGTTTTCCTATGGTCTTGAAGCTCTTTTCTGACCTTCTGTGCTCCTTTATTCGTCTCTTGGTCGACTTGGTGGTTTAGGTATTCACTTGCATACCTAAAACTGAGTTTGGGGTCGTCTATTTATAGAGTCTGGTAGTCGGTTCGATACGCCATATCGGGCGATGTGGGATACGGCGTATTGGGCTTTCTTGGAGTAAGGACCACATTTGATATCTTCTAGAATCTTCATGTATAATATTCTTGTATACGGCGTATTGGGTATCCTGGATAC
>BQNB010163089.1:0-13204 GCA_026074375.1 Tanacetum coccineum | reverse complement strand
CTTGTTGTTGTTGACGGTTACGGGATTGAGAACGAGTGCGCATGCACTAAAATATAAAAAAGAAAATTTATACTAATTTTTTTTTGGTTTTTCGACAATTTATTCCTAATTTATTTTAATAACGGACAATGAGATAAGACAACTTAAACCTAATAATCAACAAGCTTCACGGTAGCTCTCTAAAAAGAAAAACGCACAAAGGAGCGGAGGAGAAGGAAAGCGCGAAGCTATTAAAAACCTTCTCCTTTAGGGTCGTAGTTCGTTGGAACGACCCTCCTTATACCCCTCTTATAGTTTGTTTATCTTTCAAATGTGAGTCGTACCTCGCAAGTGACACAAAAGGCAAGTTTTAAATCTTTTGTTCGGGAACTTATTATGATAATGTTCAAGTTGAGAACATTATTTTGATGATATATTTTTTTTCTTTTTAGGACAATTTTTTTTAATTTTTTTAATTTTTTTATCTTATATATATACTAATAAAAGAAAAATCTTTTTGTATTTTTTTTATATGAAAATAAGCAAAATAACTTCTCACGGAAGGATCTTCAAAGCACTAATTGTCAAACGCAACGACAATCGTATACAATCCTCCCCGGCAACGGCGCCAAAATTGATTTGCACAATAGAGTATATATATAACTAACTAGCAAATTCCAACAAGTCACCCTTGACCAAGGTAACTAGTCAAAATCTACAAAGAAAATCAATATATATCCAGAAGTATGATATTCCCAGGTCGTTATCCCCAACGAGGAATGCAATGGAAAGTCAAAAGATGGTTTGAAATTTGAAGCTTGAATGGAACAAAGATTTTGATTGGTTTTCTAAGTCTACGGGAAATTTAATGCAATCTATACTAAAAACAATTAAGGCAACACAAATTTAAACTAAAAACGCAAACGGGAATCCTAAAACGCGACTTAAAAACCCTAATTTATCAAAATTAATCCCTAAAATGATCTTTTTGACTTTTATAACTCTTAATAGACTAAAATGCAAGAACTAAGAAAACTAGACCAAAAACGAAAGTGATTTAAGCTTAAAAACACGAAAAACGTAAACGGGATTCAATCTCGTTCTTTAAAAATTCAAAATCTACAATTTTAACCCTACGAATGCAAATCTAATTTTCCTAAGTCCTAAATGATAAAAGAATTTTTTTTTAAAGAATTAGATTTTTTTGACTTTTTTATAATTTATTATGAATTAAAAATGATTTTAATGAAATTAAATGATTAAAAATACTAAACTAATTATAAAAATTCTGAAAAAATCCTGAAAAGTGCATTGAACAGTGAAGAATTTAATAAAAATAAGGGTGAGAAAACAGCTTATCAAATAAGCTGTTAAATAAGCTAAAACAGCTTATTAAGCAAAAGGGCTAAAAACGTATATAAAAGATTAAAGTGTGCAAAACAAAACGGAAAAGACCCAAGGGCGCTTGTGTAGTAGAGGTGTGTGTTAAAAACGTTTGGTGAGTGGGGGTTGAGGTCCCGGGTTCGAGTCCTGCTCACCTGGGACTTCCCCCAACTCCCAAATGTTTTTTATTTGCCATATTTTTTTATAACTTTTTAGATAAGCAATAAATAAGCAACTTTTACAAAAACACTTTTTATATAAGCCACAAATAAGCACAAAAATAAGCTGTCAAAGTTGACAGAAAAAGTTTTTTTACACTAAGAAGACTTAATGGCTAAACTGTTAAGCATTTTGAACATAAATAAGCCAAGAAAACTCAAAATAAGCTAAGACAGATGAAAGGCTATATCTAAAAAGCTCTAAGGGACAAAAATAAACAAATGCAGTAAGCTAAAATCAAGCTAAAATGACAGAAATGCTAAAACACTTAAAAATTCTAAGTTAAAAGCAAATAAGCTCAAATAAGCTCTACAACAGCCGAAAAGCTAAAAAAGACTTAAAAACTAACCTAACAAGCAATATGAAACATAAATTAAGCAAATTCAATAAGCTATAAGCTCAAAAGAGCAAATAAGCTTATTTGGCTAAAACTGATAGCCAAACAGCCTTAGGGATCACTTTTGGGCTTAATTTTAAACCCCTAAACAAAACCTTATGGCTTAAGGGCTTATATGCCCTTAAAGCTTGGACAATAAGCTTCTTAAATCAACAAGCAGAAAGGAGTTTGAAACTCAAATGAGCCATAAAAAAGGCTTATGAAAAAGCTAGTTCACACAGACATAACACTTAGAAAAAGTTTTGCAATCTTTACAAAACCAAAGTTTTGAGCTTAAAAATAAGCTAGCAAACAGATCCTTATGATCTTAAAAGCTACAAACAGATTGAGATTTGACCTCAAAGAACAAGTATCATCTTTCAAAAAACATTTTGAAATAAAGAATAAGCCAGGAAAAGCAATTGAAAAGGCTGTTTTTCAAAGAAAATACACTTAGTGAAATTTTTGACAGATTATGACAAAGACTAAACTAACAATGCAGGTTCAAAAGGATTTGTGCTCACTTGTTTTTAGACTCTATCAAACACCAAAACAACCTTACAATACCACTTTTGAAGATCTAAGCTTATAAGCTGACATTAAAGACTTAAAAAACACAGATTCAAATGACAAGTTATATAGACTAAGATTTTGAAACTTAACACTTAAAAACTACTAACTACTGGATTTTAGGATCAATTTAAGTTAAACTAAAATGACTCAAGTTCAAAACTCATTTTTGACCCATTTTCACCCATGAAAACAGTTAAACCAAACACCCCTCTAAACATATTTTTACCAATTTTCACTTGATAACTTGATTTTTTATGAACAAACCCTTAAGACCAGATTATAAATAACTTATAACCAACCCAATGAGCAAATTTTAACAACAGTTAAGCACTCAAATAAGCTGAAATAGATTATGCACTTTTATAAGCTAATATGAGACAGATTCTAAGAAAACTTAAACAAATGATTTCTAAACTACAAGATAAGCATAATAAGCATCAAACATCATATAAAAGCATAAATAAGCAAAGAATAAGAAGAGATAAGCAGTCTAATAAGCTAAACGGTAAATAAGCTAAAATTTTGAAAATAGAAACTTACAAAGGCCCTTGCTCAAACAGGGCAAAAAGCTTATAAATAAGCTAATCTACAAGCTTCAGCTTGTCAAAAGACAAGCTAGTGACAGCAATAAGCCCTTCCCTTTTTGGCTTATCTTCCATTTGAGATTTTTGAGTGATTTTTGGTAAAATAAGCTTAAACCTTACAAACTATGAAAGAGTTTGTAAGACTTAAGTAAACAGCTTGAGAATGCTATAAAAAGAGTTTTTGTGAGCTTATAAAACAGTTTTAAAACATAAAACACTTTAACTTAAAAACAAGATAAAACATAAAAACTTCAATATTTCATTAAACTTAAAATTAGTACAAGGCTTTTAAGAAAACAATACAATAAGCTAAAAAGACTTAAAATATAAGCTGAAAGTTAAACTAGGTAAAAGCTACATGCCCAAGGGCTTACAATGAGTCCTATTTATATAAAAGCTAAGAAGGTTCTAGGATGTGTGCTTTCTTCGTGAGACAGCTCAAGGGTGTGCTTGTTGTGTGAGGCAAGTCTTCAATGAATCATAGCCATCAATTTTGAGTAGTGCCCAAGTCCTATGATCTCAACCCTTGATCTTTTGTCATGTTCCCTTGTCGAATGGGGGATTATAGGATTGCCAAAGTGGATTTTGGCTGTTTGTCTGGTGGGTTATGAAGGATGGTGATGTTTTGTTGTGGAGTGAGGAACTTTTGTTTGTATGTTGCAGGGGACAGGCATACAAATCGTGTGTGGGAGATAATGAACAGTACTGGCGCCATTTATAAAAGTTAAGGAGAATGGCAAGAATGGTCCCTAAGTTTATATGGTATAATTGCAATCATAGTCCTTATAGATTGGCAATTTAAGCCCTTTAGATTGATAAAGGTTTGCACCGTTAGTCCTTAGTGGACTAACGGTGTAAAGGTTAAAGAGGGTTGGGTTAACAGGTTTGTTATAAGGGGGTTATGGGTTATTGTTTGGGCTTGTGTATTGGGTCGGGTGAGTAAAAAGAGGGATTAGGCCTTTTTTATAAGGCTTAAGTCTTATAAAGTCTTCATAATGTTTAAATGGGCTGACCCGGCCCATTAAATGGGTACGAGTTGGCCCATTTAACATTTCTTCGATATCGGCTACGCCTTTGACTTTGACTTTGTCGGGGTTGACTTTGGTTGACTTTGACTTTTTGATTTTTGGCTTTGATTTGACTCTACTTTCACGCTCTTTCTGTTCTCGTGCTCGGTTTTGTCGTTTTGGCTTCGTTTTTGTCCCTTTCTTAGATATCCATTACCTGTACAGTACAAATGCAAAACATACAAATACGATGTATTTTTGGTACGTTTTTGGTCATTTAAGCACGTTTTTAATGGAAAATGGTATGTGTAATTAAGCACATACCAATGTTGCGTATGCAATGACTTGGACAGACCTAAAAAAGAAGATGACTATCAAGTACTGCCCGAGTGTCGAGATTAAGAAACTGGAGGCTGAGTTGTGGAATTTGAAAGTGAAAGGTACCGACGTGATAGGGTACAACCAATGTTTTCAGGAACTAAGCCCCGTTTTTACATTCTTAAAGATATAACACTTATTCTACACTTATTTTTGTTAAAATTTTTCCTTTTTCTCGTTTTTTTTAAATCAAACCTAAAACTATCTTATTGGACTTTCAGTATTTGCATTATGATAGGATCATTGACAGACGCATTTCAATCCTAAAATGCCCAAAAAGGATAAATTCATCGTCCTCGACTTTTCACTCGTCCCAAACCATGCTTAAAACGAAATCACCATTAAAATACAGATTAAAGATGCTATCTTATACTCATTATTTGCAATTGTGATCTTTTCAACTCCCGACAATTATTATATATTAGGTGAATGTGCCATTTTGAATTTCAACCATGGATCTAACATTATTGCAAAATTCTAGCTTCACGATTCCACCCAGAGAATAATGAGTTGGCAAGGTGAGATTCATCCCAATGTAGCCTACTTGCGTCTCGGCACATCCCAACCATTGCTGGCTAAGTGACCAAGATTTTGCACCCCACACAGAGACTAGTATCGTGAGACTCACGGAAACACTTTGGTTTCAAAAACTCTTTAGGTTTCCAGTTATAACATAGCTTATTTAAAAAACTTAAAAATGAAATAGTCAAAGTTCCAAAAGATATTTAAATTAACAAAAGAGTTTTTCATTTATAATTCACACTTAATGTTTATAACCCATAAACCATGATGCAATTGATAACCTCGAACCTTTTAGAAGGCCTTGCAACGATCGGTTATCGAGCTCGGCAAGATGCAGACAAACTTTTATCAGTCTCGGATTTTTTTTCTTTACTATTGGGCTTTCTTTAGAAGGCTGTAACATCAGTTGTGGAGCCACCAAGATGCAGCAAATTTTATTCACCCACAGGTTTATATTATTTCTAATCATTCTTTTTCAATTTCTTCATCATATTTGCATTTTTTTTTCATTTTACTTTATTTATGATATATTGAGAAGACTTCTTTTTGGAAAATTTAAGTATAAATTTGAACTAAGACTAAAATTATTGCTATCAATTACATAAAAATTGTTTGATTTAAGTTTAATTTTAAAAAATAGCACCGTTTAATTATTAGTCCCCGGTTAGGAGAATTATGGGGAAAAAGCCACAATATTTACACCACATGAGCTTGTAAGATTTCCAAATAATCCTTAGTTTTGCATCCAAACCTCACTTACTTAACTCTATATTTTTCGTTCTTCCAGCGAAAATCCTGCGAATGATAGTTTTTAAAGTTAAGAACAAGTAGAGCTCAAAAACAGCTCGATCGACGTCATAAAATTTATTCTTATTCTATCCAGCAGAAAGTCAAAATTGTGACGCAAAACACTTATTTTATTTTTGAAAAATTTTATATTTTTTTCCATTTTTTTTGGTATTTTGATGGTTAAAAATGGGTATAGTGGAAAAAACAACAGATTGCTTATGACAAATCAATCGATAGATCCCCCTCCATACTAGAATTAAACATTGTCCTCAAACGTTTTAAGAAGGGTCTCTACGTAAATCCTAAGCATTTATTAAGTACTGCTTAAAGATAACGTTAGTCGATTGAGATTAGGATATGGATTCCAAATGAAGCTGAGGATTGATGCTCTTATGAATCGAAAGGACTCAAAACGCGAGCACGATCGTGGCTTCAAAAATCCGAGACAATTCCTTGGACATATCACAAAAAAAACCACATGCAAACGAGAATGGACAGAGGACACATCTCACTCGCAATAAAACACTTATTCATTACTACATAATAATACTACGGATAAGCATGGGTTTCCTCCACGAAGCGCTTGTTTAGGGTCACTAAGCTTGACCCAATCCCCGAATTCATTTGTCCTTGGGGAAGGTGGGGACTTTGGAGAATCCGGGACAACTATTTGTGGTATGTCCCTCCAAAAGTAACAGTGCTAATTCTTGACGTTCACCTTTGAAATTTGGCCCAGGTTTGAGATAACTCGACGGTGCCATAGGGTACATTGGCAATGGTGAATGGTCTTGACCTACTGGGTCTTAAGGCTTGCCCGAGAGTATCTTCAATTCTAGAGTAAAAAAAAGGAGACTCGGTCTAACCGACGTTGGAAAAACGCGGTTTTTTGAATCTTGGAGTCATGGATCCTCTTTGTCTTCTCTTTGTAGATTAAAGAGTTCTCATAGGCTTGATCACGAAGTTCTATTAATTCATTGAGTTGAACTTTTCGGTGATCGCCCGCGGTCGAATGGTCAAGGTTTGCCTGCTTTAAGGCCACATAGGCCTTTTTTGCTCGAGCTCGGATCGGTAGATGACTTGCCTTTCCGTAACGAGCTTTTATGGAGTACACCGATGGGTGTTTTTGTAAGCGGTACCGGAAGGTCCCAATGTGCGTCATCTAATTTCTCCGACAGAGGCATGGTTTTCATACGCGTCATTTTAGGAATTCGTTTTCAAGACACGTTTGGGATTACCTCAACTTGCCCACTTGTTTTTGGGGATACGCAGCTGGAGAGACATGATGAGTAACTTCGTATGTTAGCCATGACCTTTTGCAAATTGGTCATTGCACAAAATAGGTTCCGCGATCATTATGATAGCACGAGGAGATACCAATTCGGGCGAAGGAGAGATTTTAGAGATTTGCAAAAACTCGGCTACTTGGTACTTCGTCGTTGGTGGGGAGCGCTTTCGCTCAAACCCATGTTGATAAGTTAAAGACAAATCAATTTCGTTGATGGTTGACAGTTTACCAAAAACTGTATGGTAATTAACTCACCATGTTTTTTAAATAAAGAGTTAACTATCCCAGAGCAAACAGCTACTGGTAAAGGAACATCAAATCTGTTAATGGCTGGTAGTTTGCCAAAAACTACAAAGCCAACTTAGTTGGATTGTTGCTAAAAAGATGTTGCAGTGTTGCTGAGAAGACAAAGTTGCTGCTGAAGATGGATAGTGTTTAAAAGCTCAAGAAATGGTAAAGTGTTTGGATACATCCTCTATGAACTAAAGAAGATAAATCTGAAGGAAACATGAAGTTAAAAGAGTTCAACATTCATGTTTAAGGGAGGATTGTTGGGAATTACGTTTTCCTAACTTAGTACCGACAGTACTAATAGTTAGTACTGATAGTTATAGTTAGTACTGACAGTACAAAGTGTTAAGTACTGATCAGTTAGTTAGTACCGATAGTAGAAAATAGTTAGTACCGTTTAAGAGATATGTATGAGATATTTTAGGAAAAGATATGTACGCGTTTTGTAAGCCTGTTAGGGTTTATCCTTGGTCTATAAAAGGATCCCTCTTGGCATAGTTAGACAGACGATCTCAATATACATCTCATACAAAGCATATCTCATAGTTAGTAATCTGTAATCACTCAAAACAGATTAATAGAAATTATTATTTAGCTTTAAAAAAAAGTGCATGGATTCAGGGGAAGTTCTTCATCTATATTAGCTTCAGGGGAAGATTGTGCTTATTAGTTTTGTCATTATCAACTAGGGGAAGATTGTTGGGAATTATACTTTGAGTTGATTATGACAAAACATATTAAAGATGGAGGACCTACAAGACAAAGCTGGAATAACATTAATGCTGATTGAAGATTAGTCAAACAGTATTTAATGCTCAGTTAAAAGATAAAGATCAACATTAATGCTGATTGAAGATTAGTCAAATAGTATTTAATGCTGATTTTTATCTTTTAGCTGAGCATTAAATACTGTTTGACTAATCTTTAATCAGCATTAATGTTATTCCAGCTTTGTCTTGTATGTCCTTCATCTTTAATATGTTTTGTCATAATCAACTCAAAGTATAATTCCCAACAATCTTCCCCTAGTTGATAATGACAAAACCAATAAGCACAAGCTTCCCCTGAAGCTAATATAGATGAAGAACTTCCCCTGAATCCATGTATTTAATGTTGATTTATAGTTTCCTAATTTTATTTGATCTTATCTTGTCTTGTAAACCCTAACCCCTCTAGTATATAAAGAGGGGTAGGCGTCTAGTATTGATTATCCATCATAGTTAGATCTCTCCAATGAGAGTCTAATAGTTAGCTTATTAGTTTATGTAATAGTTCATAGTCGACTGATTAAAGTCGAATAGTTTATAGTTTATTAGTTTATGAATAAAAACCTTGTTCATAACATTGTTGTTCTTATTTGTTATTCCACTGCGTGATCAATGTTATGATATCCTAGATGGGCAAAACGATCTATGAAGCCTACAATCAGGTTTCTACAATAAGTATCCTCTGGAAAAACATGAACAAGCCAATCATGTAAAACCGAATCCACAACTGAAGGTATGGTGCTTTTAATTTTCGGTGATTTATTCTTTATCAAGTTCGATTTGTATTTGGGGTTTTGTCACGATTCAGCTGTTCTATTGATGTTGTTACTGATTCTAACCCAATTAAGGTTCTTAAGCTTATATGATTTTTGGTAACAATTCTAAATCGGTGACATTAGGGTTTTCACAAAAACCCTAATTTGGTAGAAGGTATGAGTTTTATAATTCGATAAAGAAACATGGTTGATTAATGTCTTGACTAGCTTTGGTGAGTTGATTATGGATCAACGATGAACCTTAGTCGAGATGAACATGACTTGATATGTTTCTGGTTATGGGTTTTATGGATTATGAAACATATGAAAACCCTAAAAGTTCGTGAATATATGCTGCTGTTAAAAGGATTAAATATTTTTGATTTAATTCCATGATACCGGTGATCTCATTAATTGATTCGTACTTATGTTATACTTAAATTCTGTCAATGAGAAGTTTGTGCGACATAACAAGCCTAGTGTTTGGATTTTGGATCTGCTCGTCAACAGCAGATGGATTCATGATGGGCTAAGCAGCAGGTCTGATGGTGATGCGTGCCCTAAAGATGTTAGCACAACCAGTATATGAAGAGTTGTAGTTATGAAAGAAGACAACAGATTCTTGATTGAATGATTCATGAAGATTACTACTATTTTTGTTAAAACAGTTACTACTGATATCTTTGGTAGATTACTACTGCTGGCTCTTTCACCTTTCTAATACTTTGACGTTGTTGTTTTTACAAGAGAAGAAGAGGTGGTAGGCGGTTATGTTCGTGTGATAGGGTTGGAAGAAAACTCTAATTGAGGTGCTGCTCGTGTGTATGATGTTTGTTCATTATGCTTGAGGGTTTGTGAGAGGAGAAACCCTAATCTTATACACATGGGTTCTGATTGGTTGTGATCGTGTGCCCTATGTTAACATTGCTTGAATTTTAATGCTGCCATTACAAGCTTCGGTTAATGCTGCTACTTTATACCTTCATATATTAATATTGTTCGTATGATGATACTACTGTTTGGGCAAATATTCGTTAATACTGCTTAATGATGTGAGTTAATACTGGCGGCCTTTTGTTAATACTGCTAAATAATCAGTTACGAAACTAGCTTTTGGTGAATTGTAGTACTGCTAGACTCGTCCTAATGTGTTAAACACAAGGCCTAGATATATTACTACTATACTGCCACTGAATAAAAGGATGACCGCTGCTTAGGTTATCTGTGTGATAGAAGTAGACTTCTGGGTAAGGTTTTTTTCCGTCAAAAAAGAAAAAAGCAGCAGATGCGAGAATGATTGGTTACGTATAACACAGTTAAGATTGGTTTTTGTTTTGTTTACTAAGCACTCGCTGTGAAACTTGTGTATACAGAGAAAGTGGGTTTATTTTAAGAATTTGGAAGTTGGCAAAGGAAAATTACTATTCGTTCCAGGTTGTTTGCACTGCTTGTTAAAAACTTATTGCTGCCAACTATGATAAAAGATAAGTTTATGCTGTTTGGATTCGAGTTAATGCTGCCACGAAGCTTGGTTTGATAATACTGCTATTGAAAGCAGTTAATACTGCTGGATTTATCCGATATCGAAGTTAGTACTGGTAGTTTCATTATATATCGGGTGACACACGGTTTTGGATCTCAGATAGAAATGATGATGGGCAGTTCATGTTCTACATTGAGTTGGATGAATATTTATCTTGGGCATGCAGATACTATTTGGGCTCGTTATATATACTTTGTGCTGCCTAGGTTATTACCAATTTACAACTGCTTTTATGTAATAAATTATAAAACTAACTGTTCTCCAGTGATGGAGCACTTTTGAATATATTATTGCTGCCTGGGGCTCGAACTGGATAATGGAAAGTGTGTACAGCTGCGATTGAATAAAGAAGCAACAAGGATGAAGTCACATAGACGTGGGATGATGACACATTTTTTTGGGTTGTTGGACGCATTTGGGTCTCGAACGATGATAAAGTTTATGGTTTGTTTTGGAGAGTATTATGAAGACATTTGATGCAATGGCTTTTTAATCAATTATGTGACAAGGGTAACCTTTTTGTTACGTATAAACAAGGATTGCAAGTAGATCGCCGGCTGAGGCAACAGTCACATAAGAGAGGATGATGTTATTGCACTTAGATGATTTTCATCAATAATTACCACTTGGAGCCTACTAATTTCGTGATTCAAAGAGATGGTTAACATACTTTCAGGGGAAGCTTATTGTTAACATGTTTAACCATCTACATGTACCACTTAAGGGGAAGTGTTTACAAATTGCTTATCTACAAATGACCCCTATTTAATGATTACAAAAGGGGAAGAAGACTAGTAAATGGATTGCAGCTTATTTTTAAAGTTGGACAATACAAGAAGATCTTATTTCAAGGGGAAGCTTTGAAGATTGTTTCATACATGAAGATTGTTTTTGTAATATATCAAATATTGGGGAGATTGTTTGGGATTTGAGATTTTGAGGATTACAAAACCACATATGAAGAAAAGAGAAAGATGACACAACAAGGACTTAATGTGTAATATTAAGTTAGCTTCATATCAAAGCTAGGTTTTCTTGTAAACCCTAGTCTCTCTAGTATATAAAGAGAGGTAGGGTGAATAGTTTGATTATCTTATGCTATCATAGTTAGATCACTTCAATGAGAGTCTAATATTAGCTTATTAGTTGGTTGGGTTTAATTAGTTAGTTATCTAAGATAGCATAGTCACTATTAAAGTCGAATAGTTTATAGTTTATAAGTAGAATAAATCAAATCGTTGTTGAAATCTCGTGATTTCATTTCGAAGATTTATTGTTTTAGAAGGAGGGAAGAATTTGTTGATGAATTTCAAAACAAGATCATCCCATATAAGAATTGATCGAGGGGGTTCTTTTTCAAGCCAAATCCGAATGGCACCCTCGAGGGAAAATGGGAAAAGCATAAGCTTAACCGACCTACTCGGGACGTTCGGGAACTTCATCGTAGAAGTGATCTTGTTGAAATAACGAATGTGAGCATAAGGGTCTTCTTTGTCATGTCCAAAAAATTGTTTGTTTTGAACAAGAGTAAGCAAACCGTGCTTAAGCTCAAAGTTGTCCGCGATGATCTCGAGAACAACGATGGCATCCTCGTAACCCTCGGTGGGTGCTTCGAGCAATTGAGCCATAGTACGACTATCGGCCATCGTAACTACGGGAGGAGCTTGATTTTCAATTGGTTCCACAAGATTAAATGGTTCAACAAAAGTTGGTGGGACTTGTTGTTGTTGACGGTTAGAATTGCGAGATTGAGAACGAGTGCGCATGCACTAAAATGTAAAAAGAAAATTTATACTAATCTTTTTTCTTTTTTCTTTTTTTATATATATTTTTTGTTTTTTTCAACAACGGACAATGAGATAAGACACTTAAACCTAATAATCAACTCGCTTCTCGGTAACTCTTAAAAAAGAAAAACGCACAAAGGAGCGGAGGAGTAGGAAAGCGCGAGGCTATTAAAAACCTTTCTCCTTTAGGGTCGTAGTTCCTTGGAACAACCCGCCTTATACCCCTCTTATAGTTTGTTTAACTTTCAAAGGTGAACCGTACCTCGCGAGAGACACAAAATGTATGTATTTGATCTTTGGTTCAGGAACTTATTAATGTTAATACTTCAATGGAAAGTATTATAAATAGATGGTGAATTTTATTTCTTTTTTATGGACAATTTTTTTAATTTTTTTGATTTTTTGATTTATTATTTTTTTATATTATATATATACTAATAAAAGAAAATTCTTTTTGTATATTTTTTATATGAAAATTAACAAAATAACTTCACACGAAAGGATCTTCAAACACAAATTGTCAAACGGCTCAACAATCGTATACAATCCTCCCCGGCAGCGGCGCCAAAAATTGATTGAAGATAGACCTACCCTTTTTTAAATATATATATAAATAAATATATAATACTTATAATAAGGAAAGTCAAAAATCTCTCAATGTAGTAAACTGGAAGTATGATTCTCGGGTCGTTATCCCCAACGAGGAATGCAATTGAAAGTCGAGAGTCGTTTTGATAATAGATGCTTGAATGGAACAAAGATTTTGATTGGTTATCTAAAACTAAGGAAAAATTAAGGCAAACACTTAAAAACAATTAAGGCAAAACTAATTTAACTAAAAACGCAAACCGGGAATCCTAAATCGTGACCTAAAAACCCTAAATTATCAAAATTAAGTTCTAAAATGATCTTTTTGGATTTTATAAGTCCTAATTAACTAAAAGATAAGAACTAAGAAAACTAGAC
>BQNB010163088.1:0-14481 GCA_026074375.1 Tanacetum coccineum | reverse complement strand
TGGACCGGCGTGCATGCTGCATGACCCCTCATGAATTTCTCTTAAAACATAGTTTGCCTGTATCGGCCCAACACAACGTAGCCATGGTCTGAGGAAAGACTTTTTGTACAAGATTCAGTTTTTCACGGCATATCTACCTGCCTTGCGGTGTATGGATCTTGCCTTCCTCTTTTCTTCTGGAAGAATTTCTTTCGTGAGGTAGTCATGGATTGGAGTCATCTATGGGCGTCCTTCTTCATCTACTACCGCTAGCACTTCCTTTTCATCTATTGATTTTTCTTTGAGTTCTTCTACAAGTACTTGTTTGCTCAAGTGGGCGAAACTGGTGGATGCCATCTTGCTTAGCGAGTCTGCTTTTTTGTTCTCTCCTCTGGGTACTTGTTTGATAGAGAATTCCTTGAAAGTGCTGGTAAGGGCTCTAACCTTCTCCAAGTATTTTATCATGCCTGGTTCTTTTGCTATGTAAGATCCGTTGACTTGATTAGCTACAAGCCGTGAATCTATATTTGCTTGAAGATTTTTACGCCCATTTGCTCTGCTATCCAAAGGCCGCTATCAAGGCTTCATATTCTGCTTCGTTGTTGGTAGCGTCGAACCTAAACCTTAGAGCATATGCGAATTCTGCTCCTTCCAGATTCGTAAGTATTAGGCCGGCTCCAGAACCATCTATGCATGATGATCCGTCTGTGAACAATATCCATGGATCCAGAAGTTCTTCTTTGTCCTTCATGGGTGTATCTGAGGGGTCATCTTTCAGACGCTCTACAATGAACTCCGCTAGAATTTATCCATTGACTGATGTTTTTGGTCTATAGTGGATGTCATGTTCTTCTAGCTCAAAGCTCCATTTAAGCAGTCTTCCTGTAACCTCCGGATTTGACAGTATCTGCTTTATTGGTTGGTCTGTGATTACAATGATTGTGTGTGCCTTGAAATATCTTTTTAGCCGCTTACTAGCGCTTACCAGAGCTAGTATCAGCATTTCCATTGGGGTGTAATTTATTTCCGGACCTTGTAACGCGCGGCTGACAAAGTAGATGGGCACTTGTTTCCCGTCCCTTTCCGTCATTAGGACTGCACTGATGGCTTCCTTTGCAGCCGCCAGGTAGATAATTAATTCCTTTTTCTCTTTTGGTACGGTTAACATAGGCAATTCCTGTCACACCCCGATAATGGCGGAAACTCGAGAGCGCAACATAATGATCAATCATAACACAAGATACAATATAGAGAAAACTACAATGCATAAACTTCAAGTGTTACGAAGACCATCAACCTCGAATAACCTCGAGTGATGTCCTAAATCACAATCAAATCCATCAACTCTTACAATTCCAATAACCCATACAGGGGACCAAATCCAACTTAAACCAAAGCTAAGAACCAAACAAAATAAACAAGCAAAGCTTCACATGAAAAATCCGCACGGGATACTTCTAAGCCTGCTATCACATATCACCAACTTATTCATCTTTCACTTCACCTAAAAATGATACTCGAAAACGTCAACAATAATGTTGGTAAGTTCGTAGGTTTGACCTTAAACCCAAAAGCAGTGCCAATATCTCAAAACAGTAGATAAAAGTGCAATATGACAGTGAATATATGCAAACAACACATGACTTAGCATCCCCGCAAATCATATAACACGACCTATATTACACCCCGACAATAACAGAAACTCAAGAATGCAACATAATGATCAATCATAACACAAGATACAAAATAGAGAAAACTACAATGCATAAACTTCAAGTGCTATGAAGACCATCAACCTCGAACAACCTCGAGTGATGTCCCAAATCGCAACTAAAATTCATAATCTCTTACAATTATTCAAATGCCCTCACAGGGGTCCATAATCCAAACTTAATCTAAAACATCCAAATACTAGAATCAAACAACAAGCAAACAAGACTTCACATGAAATTTCCCTCGGGATACTTCTAAGTCTGCTAACACAATCACCAAACTATTCTTCTTTCACTTCACCTAAAAATGATACTCGAAAACGTCAACAATAATGTTGGTGAGCTCGTAGGTTTGACCTTAAACCCAAAAGTTGTGCCAATATTTCAAACAGTGGACAATAGTGCTATATGACAGTGAATATATGCAAACAACCTTAGCATCACCGCTAATCAATAACCATATGTCACTTACGCACCTAAAGGGCCTACCAGCTGGAGCACTAAAATTAGGGCAGGACCACATACAAACCTGGGTAGGCGTACCTATTCGCTCCAATAATCACACAAATACTGGATAGGCATTACACATCCCGCTCCAAATAATCATCAACAATTTATTTTCACTTAGACAGTCATAAGCACATATCTTGTCACCAAAATTAAAACCACATTCGCACAGATCATTCAGAAACATTTCAATCACATTTGAGTATATTTTCCCTTCAAGGAAAACATAAAAAGTGGGGCTACAAGAACTCACCTCAAGCAAGTCTTAGCAAACCAATCTCAAAACACACAAGAAATGCAACGACGCCCCCACACACGACCTAGTCAGTTTAATGTCCCCAATTTATCATCTAATAAAATCCCAAAACATTATTCACGTTTGATTCATAAAGTTTTAAGGCGTTGTAATTTTACCCAAAATAAATTTAGTAGTGTGATGGTTGACGACATATCCCAACAATCATATCAATCCCATTACTCGATAATACATACTTATACTATTTAGAGAAAATAGATAAGTAATATAAATAAATATTTATAATTAATAATTATAAATATATCTCGACAAGTCCATTCAGTAAACCTTAGTCACATCAAAATAATCATTATACGATTGAAAATGAAACGTTTACTCATAATAAAACAACTAGAGAAGTTTCGAGAAAATTTACATTTTTTGTCTTTTAGTGGATTTATTAAATAAATAAAATAATTAAATAATATTTTATTATTTAACATCAAAAATCATGTTTATTAGGAAAATTTCTAAGTATAAACTTTTTACGAAATTTCGACATGACCCGTACGCTCATACAACGTTTTTCCAAGGTTTCAAACCTTATTTTCAACACTTTTCATAAATTCGACACTTTTCGACAAAATTCCAAAATCTCAATCTTTAACGTTTACTAAAACGTTTTTCCCAAAATATCGTTCAATATCACTTTGTAAACATATTTTCACTTCCAAAAGTCCGTCAAAACTCTCATAACGACTAAATATCGCTTATTGGGCTTTAAGGCCCAACAAGGGTCCATTAAGATATTTATAAGTCCAAAACCAAGGTCCATTTACATATATAAGCATATACTTATAAGTAGAAAATAATCCGGACCACAATAAGCCCTCCCATTAAGCCACAACTTAAATAAGCTTATTGGGCGTGAGTTCATATGCTCAAAATTACGTTATTAAGCTTAAACATAAGCTACAAGCTACGTATCGCTATTTTGGTTACTACCATAAGCCTCACAAAATAGTCGCACATATGCCATAACACAAAAATAATCAAATCACTTTCCTAGTGATTTTGGGAAACCATTCGTGGCATATAAGCCCAAAATAAGCCAAGAAATAGCTTAAAAATAAGCATGAATAAGCTATACAAGCTATTATCAAAAATAAGCTATCTAGCAACATATATTATTCAACCATCACGACCACAACATCAAAACTACAAAAACCCTTATTTTCCTTTTTATATCCCACGAACCAAACACCCTCTTTTTTATTCATTTCGCTTCCAAAAATCGATTTTCACGACGATCAACTTGTACAACTAACATCTATGCATCAAAATAAACCCAAAAGGACAAACGAAATTTAAATTTGAAAACTTACAGAAAGCTTCAAAAATGTAGATTTTGACACGAACCGGACAACCCAAACGTTGTTTAAATGAATACCTAAACACTCGTATCAACCCGAAATATCACGTTCTCGATCAAATTTATGGTGGATTGTGGTGGTGTAGGTGGCGGCCGAATAACACACACACACACACACACACACACACACACACTTATGTGTGTTTTTTTTGAAAATGAAATGGACAATGAATGGAGTGTTAGTGGTATAAGGAATATACTTGTACAAGTTTAGACACATTAGCTAGAAAATAGCTATTTTGTTCCCCTCTTTGACTTTCTTGACCGGATGGCATCCTATGGGGTGTCGGGTCTTTCTTTTCATGTCGGGATCACTTAAATACTCGTAAAACTCAACCGTAAATGTAACCCCATAATTAGCATTTTTATTCACTTTAAAAATACTTTTTCATTAACCTAGAGTATTTACACGACATATTTTTCACTTTACACCATTAAAAACTTATTTGGACATTAACGGACGTGTCGAACTCGTTTTTCGGCATTTCTCAAAATTCACGAGTCGAACCACCCGGAATACGAATAACACAATAATACCTTCCAAAAGGGATTATTAATCACAATAAACCTCAAATCATCACATATCTCATAAAATCACTACCGCAACACGGTATAAAATCTGAATAAACTGACAAAAGTCAAATAGTCAAAGGACTATTAATGAAATATTTAGAACACAAAAAGGGTAAATGTTACATTCTACCCCCTTAAAAGAATTTTGTCCTTGAAATTCAACTACTAACATCACTAAACAAAAGAGGATACTTCAATTTCATCTGATCTTCACGTTCCTACGTAAATTCTGGGCCACGTTTCGAATTCCACCAAACCTTGACGATGGCAATCCTACTACTCTTCAACTTCTTAAACTCTCTTTCTAAAATTTCCACAGGCTCTTCCACAAAATTCAACTTAGCATCAACTCGAATCTCATCCAAAGGCACTTTCAGTGTTGGATCAGCCAAACACTTCTTAAGGTTTGACACATGGAACGTGTCATGAACACCATTCAATTCCTCAGGCAAATCTAACCGATAGGCCATAGGGCCTACTTTCTCAATAATCTCAAACGATCCAACAAAATTAGGTGCTAACTTCCCTTTCTTCCTAAAGCGTACCACACCTTTCCAAGGCGACACTTTGAGCAAGACATAGTCACCTACACTAAACTCTAGAGGCTTCCTCCTCTTATCAGCATAACTTTTCTGACGATCACGCGCAGCCTTAAGTCTATCCTTAATCTGCGAGATCTTCTCAGTAGTCTCTTGCACTAACTCGGGTCCTATCAACTGACCTTCTCCCACCTCAGCCCACATAATTGGCGAACGACACTTTCTACCATATAATGCCTCAAACGGAGCACATCTCACACTAGAATGATAACTATTGTTATATGAAAACTCAACCAACCAAAGATGAACATCCTAACTTCCCCCGAAGTCCAAGACGCACGCTCTAAGCGTGTCTTCCCAAGTCTGAATAGTACGCTCACTCTGACCATTGGTCTAAGGGTGATAAGCCGTACTCATGTCTAAACGAGTCCCTAATGCCTCTAGCATTGACTGCCAAAACCTTGATGTGTGGTATATGCTTAATTACACATACCATTTTCTTTAAAAACGGACTTAAATGACTAAAAACGTACGAAAAATACATTGTATTTGTATGTTTGCATTTGTATTGTGCAGGAAACGGATATTCAAGAAAAGGAGCAAAAAGAAAGCCAAAAACAAACAAATCCAAGCACGAAGTGGAAAGGGCAAAGTCAAAAGTCAAGCCAAGTGAAGAAAATACAACTTGAGGGGCTAAAACTGCCAAACCTCAAGTTGTATTACAAAAGATTAAAAAGACAAGGGTCAAAACTGCAAACCGGGTAGAGATTGCCATTTAAGTTATAATAACTTAGGGGACCATTCTGCCTACTCCACTCCCCCAAAAAGTCTTCTTTTCCCCGACACCAATAACCCAGTTAACCAACTTTATGTCGTCCCCCATACTTCTTCCCTGCAAAACCACTTCTCTCCCTAGCCAAAATCATTTCATCCACCCTACTAACCCCCCCAGTTGTATAAATGCCATGTTGGCAATCCCTCTCCATTCCCAAAAGCATTTCGATGGCTGAGATTGTCTCCAAAGAAGCTCAAAAGAAATCAAAGGCTGGGATTTGTTTTAGATTCACCTCACACAACAAACACACTTCGTTTTTGCTCTACAAAGAAGCACAAGTTGCAAGTCCAAGACTTCGGCTATAAATAGAGCTTTTTGTAAGCCTTTGAGGCATCTAGTTTTAGTTTTTTAGTAAGTAATTAGTTTTTAATCCTAGTTTAATTTTTCAAAGTCATTTACAGCTTTTTATTTTCAGCTTTGTAACACTTTCAAGATTAATGCAAGTTTGAAGTTTTTAAGTCAATTTACAATACCAGTGTTAAGTTTCTTAATCATACTGTTTTGTGTTCAACAAGCTCTCACCACAGCTTACTTATAAGCTGTTTTCATTAAGTAAAAATTAAAAAGTTAAGTGGTTAAGAGAAAATCACAAAGTCCACACTCAAATATACCACAGCTTATGTTATGGATGATAAGCCAGTTCTGGATGGGCTTATGGACTCTCACTAGCTTGTTTTATACAAGCTAGAGCTTGTAGATTCATTGATTCACCCTGTTTTGAGCAAGGGTTTTGTAAGTCTCTCTCTTTTTCTTATTATTCTTACTTTCTGCAGAACTGTTTTAGTGCTTATTTTGCTTATTTGTTGTTTGAAAAGTAGTTTGTATCACTCTCTTAGTTAGTACTGATAGTTCACTTGTTAAAACTGTTAGATATAAGTTAACACTGCTAGGGCATTTTCAGCTTATTTAAGTGCTTATTCTTGATTAAAGTCTGCTTATAAGAATTTTAATTTGTCATTTGATAACCTGTTTTTAATTAGCTTGAAAGAAAAATGATTTTTAAGGGGTATTTTCAACTAGCAGTACTAACTTAGAGTTAGTACTGCTAGTTCACTTTTGGAACAGCACTAACTTAAAGCTACCAATACTAAATCCAAGTTAGTACTGCTAGTTCATTTTCTTGGATTTCAAAGGTAGCAGTACTAACTAAACGCTAACAGTACTAACTTTAGCCTAGCAGTACTAACTCCAAGTTAGTACTGGTAGTTAAAACTGTTAGTACTGTTGTTAGTACTGTTGTGTTTATCTTGTGTAATTTAGCTTAATTGCTTTTTGTATTTGCTTATTTAGAGTTAGTTTAGCTTATTTGATTTGTCTTAAGTTTATTCGAGTTTATTTGTGTTTTAGTGTAAAAGTTTTAAGTGTTTTTGCCATTTCTGCTTTTATTCTTGTTCCAGCTTATGTTCTTTGTTTATTTTTATGTGCATTTGCCTATTCAGTGTTAGTGCCCAATCATAATCCATTCCTTGTGCAATTCAAACACAAATCATCAATCGTCTTGCGATTTTCCATTTTAGCCTCGTTGGGACATAACGACCCGGGAACACTCTATACTGCATTCCGGTTTTCTTGATCTCGCGGTTTCTGATCCTTTTTGTTGTATTTATATACGTTTACGTTTATTTACATATAAAATTGGGGTTGGTTTTGGCGAGTCAAATTTTGGCACCGCTGCCGGGGAGGCTGTGAAAACAATTCGTTACATATGACAATATTGTGTATAATCTGTAAAATATTTTTCTTTAATAAAAACATAAAAAAGTACAAAAAAATATTTTTTCATTTTCATTTTATTAGTATAATTATCATACAAAAACAAAGAAAAACCAAAAAAAAATATATAAAAACATTGTCCATAAAAAGAAATAAAATTCACAAATTGGTAAAAAAAACCAAAATATAATATCTCATTGAGGTATTATCATAATACTTCCGGTGCGACTTATTGGTTCCAACTCGAACAAAAGATATAAAACTTACCCATTTGTGGCTTTCGATATACGGCTCACCTTGAAAACGTTAAACAAACCTACAAAGTGGGTATAAGAGGGTTGGTTCAAGAACTACGATCCGAAAGGAGAAATAAGCTTCGTCGCTAATCTACTACCTCCGCTCACCTGTGCGTTTATCATTTTTGTTGAGAGCTACGTGAAGTAATAGAATTTATTTGGGTTCAAGTTGTCTAGTTTTTTAGGTTTTTCCTGCACGTTTAAAATAGATTGGGAATAAACTAAAAAAACCAAAAATGACTCTTCTTGTTCTATATTTAGTGCAGTGCCGCACATCGTTCTCAAAGCCGTCGTTTTCGACAACATCATCGACAACAACAACAACAAATTCCAGTTCCGAAATCTTGTTGAACTCCCAAAAGATACGATGCTGATATCGAACTATGGCAAATTGCTCCAGCACCCACCGCGGCATACGAGGAAGCAATTGTGTTCCTGAAATGAAGCCGGCAAATTTTGAGATCAAGCCGGGGTTGCTAACTCTGTCCAGAACAAGCTTCTTTCGGACATGACAAAGAAGGACCAACATGCCACATCCGTTACTTCAATAAAATCACCTCTACTTTGAGATATCCTAATGTCCCGACCACATCAATCAAGTTGATGCTTTTTCCTTTCTCTCTCGAGGGGGCAGCCCAGATATGGCTTGAGAAAGAACCCCCTCGATCAATTCAGACATGGATGACCATGGTTGCTAAATTTCATAAATCATGTTTTTTTCCACCTTCTAACAAACGACAAATCTTCGGAAACGAAATTACCATTTAAACAAAGAAATATGATGAGCCGTTTAGTGAGGCTTGGGATCGAATCAAAGGATCTTCTTCTTCCCAGCAGTCCCACATCATGGATTTTCGGAGCTTCACCAACTTGAACATTTTACAATGCCTTAAAATGTTAATGACAAGAACTCTTTGAACTCCGCCGCAGGTGGTAACTTTTTAGACAAAAGGCCCGCTGATTGCTCAAGCATCATCGAAAGCAAGTCCAAAGTTCGTCACTCCCGAAGCAAAGCCATTGTTGCTAAAGTGAGTACGAGCGCTTCCACCTCCCGGTGTACCTCCAGATGTTGCTGAAAATAGAAAGATATGGTAAGCACTAACTTCTCGACAAGCAGACATCTCCAGTTCCAATTCCAGCTCCCGCTCCCGTAAAAGCGGTTGAGCAAAGTTGTGTTACCTGCGGTGGTGCCCACAGTCATATGCCGTAATTGCCGGCTACACGAAAGACAACAATTACGCGATAACATCCAAAATATAACGTCCGCAAGTCAGCCGCAACAAATTTTAACCAAGGAAATTCCGGTTACCGTCCGCCACCGATGGCGAACCAGTCCAGACCACCCGGTTTTCATCCCATGCAACATAACAGCCAAGCCAATAATCAGAATCGTTGGAACCAAAACCAAAACCGTGGGAATGGCTACAAACCAGGGTTCAAATCCCACGACCCCAGGTTCAACAACAAGCCCCCAATGGTATCAACCCTCCCCGGTTAATCAACACCCCAGCTTAACCAAGCTCCACTCATCAAGCTTCGTCGTGTGTCAAAAACTGATTTTGAGAGCTATGTCAAAGCTAATGATACGGTTATGCAAAACATGTAAAACCAAATGTCCAACATAACCTACTTGCTCACAAAAATCGTAAATTCCAACCAAGCTTCTACTTCAAGTTCGGGTACTCTTCCTATCAACACATTGCTACCCGAAGGGTGAATTGAAAGCAATCACCACCAGAAGCGGTGTTTCATATGATGGACCTCAAATTCCACCTCCGGTGGTGGAAGTTGAAACCAAGGTGACAAAGGACACGGTGCTTCCTAACAAAAGTACCAAGGACGTCCAACCTCCGATAGTCCAAGTTGATGAACCAGTTGTCATGCCTAGAACCAAAACAACTTTACCATATCCATCTAGGGTAAACAAGGAAAAAATCCGCGAAAAGGATGACCTTTTAGCTTTGAAATTCATGGAAATTTTTCAGAATCTCCACTTCGAGCTGAGCTTCGCGGATGCTCCCTCTGCACATGCCAATTTTTGCACCAATGTTTAGAAAGCTTTGAACAACAAAGACAAGATCTTGGAATTAACCAAAACACCGGTTAATGAAAATTGCTCCGGCTAAACATCATCCTATAAAGACATTTCCCTGAAAAATTAGGAGACCCGGGTTTTTGATCGATTTCTGATACATTGGTGATTTCCAAGTTGGATGAGAATGCTTATGCCCTGGCCTATCTTGGTGCAAAAAGCATCAATCTAATGCCACTATCCGTTTTTGAAAAGCTTAAAATCGCCAAGGATCTAACCAAAAACTAGGATGGTACACCGTATTTGCCGACCGAGATCAATCTCTACTCCCACTCCCGGCATAGCAAAAGATGTATTTGTGAAGGTGGACCTCACTTTCCAGCCGATTTTGTAGTAGTTGACTATGATGCCGACCCTAGAGTCCCCGTTTGATTTTAGGAAGACCATTTTTTTATTAAGAACGGCAAGAGCCCTCGATTGATTGTACACGTGAATAGATGACCTTAATACATGATGACCAATCCGTGAGCTTCAAGTAGGTTGATAACAAAAAATTCTCTCTACAATGCCATGGAATCATTAACAAGGTCGACTTTATTGAATATATCTTGTGAAGAATATTATTCAAGAGATTTTTAGGATTCTCGGAAATATTTAGCAAATTGGAATCCACTCCTTACTTTGAACCAATTGTTGATACCACTTCTCCCACCCTCACTCCATTCGAGGGTAGTGATTTCATTCTTGAAGAAATCGAGGCTGAACTTTCTGATACTTCGTATAAGTCAGGAATTGATGATGCCGAATGTGATCCCGAGAAGGACATTCTTCTTCTTGAAGCTATCCTGAATAGTGAGCCTTTATCACCACTTCCCAACCATGCAAATTATTTTCCTGAGGTTAGAAAAGAACTTAAGAATTGTGAAGCCAAAACCGATGAAACATCAATTGATGAACCTCCTGAGGTTGAGCTCAAGGACTTACCTTCCCATCTTGAATATGCATTTTTAGAGGGTGACAACAAGTTACCAGTCATAATTGCTAAAGATTTGAGTGTCGGGGAGAAAGCCGCTCTCATAAAGGTGTTGCAGTCCCACAAGCGAGCCATCGCTTGGAAACTCTCCGATATCAAGGGTATTAACCCGGAATTTTGTACTCACAAAATTCTAATGGAAGAGGACTACACACCAGCGGTCCATATCAAGACAAAGGCTAACCCATAAATCCAACGATGCATAAAAAAGGAAAGTTTGAAAACTTCTTGAACGCTGGGATTAATTTACCCAATCTACGAATAGTCCCTGGTAAGCCCGGTACACTGTGTACCAAAGAAAGGTGGTTTTACCGTAGTTGAGAATGAGCAAAATGAGTTGATCCCAACTCGACTAGTTACGGGATGGCGGGTATGCATTGACTACCGAAAGTTGAATGAAGCCACCCGAAAGGACCATTTTCCACTACCATTCATGGACCAAATGCTCGAGAGGCTTGCGGGAAACGAATACTATTGTTTTCTCGAGGTTTCTCGGTTATTTCAAATACCCATCGACCCCAAATGATCAGGAAAAGACATCATTTACTTGGCCATTGAACGAAACCTTTCCATACCGCCGCATGCCCTCATGGCCTCTTGCAATGCACCAGGTCCATATTCCAGAGAATGTAATGGATGGTAAATGCTCCCGACAATGACAAAAAACAATGGAAGTGTTTATGGATGACTTTTTTCGGTTTTGGAAGTTCATTCTCTACATGCCTAATCCCATTTGGAAAAAATACTGAAGCTGGTGAAGACACCAATTTTTGCTCTAAACTGGGAGAAAAGACTTTCATGGTAAGGAAGAGCATTGTTTCTTGGACCATAAAATCTCAAGTCCGGGAATTGATGTCGATCGAGCTAAAATTGACGTTATCGCCAAAGCCCCTCCCCCCGACTACAGTAAAAGGAATCCGTAGTTTTCTTGGGCATGCCCGGGTTTTATAAAATTCATCCAGAATTATCTCAAAAATAGCCAGTCCCATGACCATTTGCTATGAAAAAAGCGACTCTCCGTTTATATTCTCCAAAGAGTAGTATGAAGCATTAACACTACTCAAAAGAATCTAACTCTAACCTGAGCTCCAATCCTGATTGCCCCAGACTGGAATGAACCATTTGAACTTATGTGCGATGCAAGCGATTTCGCCTTGGGTGCAGTCTTGGGGCAACGTCATGAGAAACATTTCAGGCCTATACATTATGCAAGTAAAACAATGAATGAGGCGGAATCACGTTACACCACGACAGAGAAAGAAATGTTAGCCATGGTGTACGCATTCGAAAAATTCCGATCTTACCTCGTTGTCATCAAGCATCACAAAAATGTTGATCAAACTTAATCCTAGGTAAGTTTCTAACTAATTCCTTAGAAGCTAACGATTGAATGAGACTGTAGGTTGCGATTTACACTTTCACTTCATAACCCGAACCACGAATCAAAGCAAGAAACTAGAAAAGAGAAGAAAAGAGATTGTTTAGAGAGAGAGAGTTGAGAGAGAAAAAGATTTTAGATATATGAAAAACTAGATAGAAAATGAAAACTTAGATATTTTGAGAAATGAGAAAAAATTAGATATTTTCATATGGAAAATATCTATATATATATCCCTACGACACGTGGGATATTTAACTAGGACCCGGGCTCGGGTTTTGCTTGGGATTAAACCCAAAACATATACAATATTAGATTATCTATCGAGCCCGATTCCCGATATTATTTTATTACAACATTAACTAATTAAAGACCGAAGCTCCATCGTAGAGTGACCGAGCTTCCTTGTTCGACTCAATAAATTGAGGCTAACAATCTCCCCCGAAGTGAGGTCTTGAACACGGGAACGAGCTTCCTTTATTGATTCAATAAATTGAGGCTAACAAATATAATTCGTATATTAACCGGGAAGTATGATTCCCGGGTCGTTATCCCCAACGATTTGTGAAATTGAAACCACGTTTGATGTTCGGACAATGATTTGAATTGGAAACAAAGATTGATTTGATTATCTACTTCTACAAATTAAAATAAGCAAATGATAACAACTAAGCACGAAAACAAATACGGGAAATTAAACTTTAACTAAAAACGCAAAACGGGAACCTAAACGGCAGTTAAAAATCCTAAATTTCCAAAATTAAACCTAAATTAAATTTTTATTTTTAAATAGACTCTATTTGACTAAAAAGTAAGTATAAAGAAAATTAGAACAAAAAGGGAATGGAAATGAGCTTAAAAACACGAAAAATGTAAACGGGAACGAATCCCGTTCTTTAAAAAATGAAATTTCGCAAATTAAACCCTACAAAGGCAAAACTAATTTTCCTAGAAACTTTACGATAAAAGAAAATTTTCTAAAAAAAATTATATTTTTTTGATTATTTTTCTATTTTTTATGATTTTTTTAAGTTTTTAATAAAAATAAATGTTTAAAAATACTAAACTAATTATAAAAATTCTAGAAAAAATACAAAAAATAGCTTAAACTAATACGGACCTAGAAAAAAAAGCTTGGGGTCACAGCTTAATGAATAAGCCACGAAATAAGCTTAAAACAGCTTATAAGCTTAAATGGGAAAATGTGTATAAGAATTAAATTTTGCAAAGGAATAACGAAAAAGACCCCAGGGCGCGTTGGTAGTGGAGTGTGTGTTGTGTTGTTATAAAAGGGTAGAGGGTGTTGAGTTGTGTTGTATAAGAGGGTGTTGGTAGTGGAGTGTGTGTTGTGTTGTATAAGAGGGTGTTGAAGTCGGGGGTTCGAGCCTTGCTCACCCCCGATTTCCACCTTCCCCTTTTTTTTGAAAACTTATAAAAGCAAAGTTGTAAATAAGCTAAAAATAAGCACTTTTAATAAAAGAAACTTTTTATGAAAAGCCCTAAATAAGCTGTTAAACAGCTTAAAACTAGACAGTTACTACTTAACTTTCTTTTTGGTATTTTTCTTAAACTAATAATCTAAAAGACCACAATAAGCTAAGTTTATGACAAATTAAGCTACTAATAAGCTAATACTAACCTAAAGAGCTAAATGAACAAGAATAAGCACACAGAACAAGCCAAAAGCTAGAAAATTAAATAAGCTCTTGGATCCTTTGAGCTTTGAGCTTATTTAGAGCCAAACAGTCCCTGCAGGGACCTTTGAGCTTATTTTTAGATAAGCTCTTGGATCCTTGTGGGGAAATGACTTATGCAAGCTTATTCTACTACTAATAAGCTTCCAAAAATAACTTTTAGAACAAGGTTTGAAAATCAATTTCTTATTAAAAAGGCTTCTTGAAAACAGCTTATACTAAGAACACTTAATACTTTTGGTTTTTTAATTTGAAAAGACAAGAAGCTATTTTAAAAGCTAAAATCAGATAATCAAATGAGCTTAACTTCAAAAAGCAAATTGAAACAGATAAGCTATGGACCCTAATCTATTTGAAATCCAAATATCAAATCCTAAAAGCTACTTTCACTAACTGAAAGCTTAACATGAAAATTGCTTTTTTGTCTTTTGGAACTGCTGATGCAGTTGACACTCAAATGACCAAATCAAAACTATGACAAATGCAGGCTAAAGATCCTTTATTCTACTCTATTTTATTAGAC
>BQNB010163086.1:0-14481 GCA_026074375.1 Tanacetum coccineum | reverse complement strand
TAAGCAAATAAGTAGTCCTAAGCTAATTTTGCAAAAATAAAGCTATCAAAGGAAAATGAAGACTTACTGAATCCCTTGCTCAAACAGGGATTAATAGCTGAGGTAAATTTGAAGTTAGATTTGAGTGATATTAAGCTCAGTTAAGCTTTAAGAGCTTAAATAAGCTTTTAACTAGCTTATGAGCGAAACTAGAGCTTATTTAGATGAACAGTAGAGAGATTATTAAAACATTTTGCATTTAAAGTAAAAACTTGAATTGAAAAATGAGCTTAAATTTAAACAAACTTTTATTAATAAGATATCAAAGAGTACAAACTGCTGAAATTACATTAACTGAAATTGATAAGCTAACATTACTTTAAAAAGAAAATTACAAGTTTATAAGCTACACTACAAGCTACTCTAAGCTAATCCTATTCCTACTCCTCGATAGATAACTCTGTATGTGAAAACTTCTATATATAGCATGGCGATGAACATTCTAGCCCTTCCATACGCTCCTCTTGTTTTAATTTCAGCCTTCGATCAATAACTAACTTTCAATCAATCACTTCTTGGCCCTTGGATCATGTATACGTATCTCCACCAATATGAATGCTCTTGATCACCAACGTGGCATAAATACATGTTAGACGTGGCAGGGGGTAACAACTGCTTCTAGAAACAAGGTATGTGAGTGTGGATTGGGGCTTAATTTACCCTGTGTGTGCGTGGGTGAAACGGAGGGAAAAAGTGTAAAAAGATGTACAGTAATTCAATTTGGGGGTGTTTGACTAGGGTGTTGACTCGGGTTGGTTTTATATAAAAGAGTTTGGGCTGTGGATTTGGTTTTGGGCTCGGGTAATAGTTAAGTTATAAAGGGATAACGACCGTTATCTCTTTAATAAAAAGGAGATAACGGTGTTAGGATTTAGGGACTTTTGGTGAAATTGGTTTTAACATTAAGGCTCATTTGGGTATTTTGAGGGTTTTGGCATTTTATGGGTTGACCATTGTTGACCATGGTTGACTATTTGACCTTTTTGCTATCAAACTCCCAGCTCTTTTGCACTCTTTCCATTCTCGTGTTCGGCTTTGTCCGTTTTTGCTTTGATTTTGTCCATTTATTTAATATCCGTACCTGCACATACACAAACACAAAAACAAGCATATATTTGGCATTTTTACATGTTTTTGGTCTTTTGGGTTCGTTTTACAAGGTAAAAGGTATGTGTAAAATAGCACATACCAGACATGCTCCAAATTTTCCCTAGACTCCCACGTTAGAAATTTGAAGATCCTTCACTTGAAGAGTAAATTCTCTCTTTTATTAGAGATCTTGGCCACACTAGAGAGATAAAGGTATTAACTGATGTCAATGTTAACCACATGCATCAACCCTGGAGATGATTTGCTGCTATCATCAATAACTGTCTAAGTGGAAAAACTACTGGTTTAGACAGTCTTTGCTTATCACATGCTCAAATCATTTGGGGCATGTAACATAAGAACAATGTTGATTATGTCTACCTACTGTGGGAAGACCTGGTATATCAAGTGGAGAACAAGAACTCTAAGAAGAACAATGACATGTGTTATCCATGATTCACCAAAGTCATCATAGCTACTTCATGTCAAAGGATCAGTCAATATCAAGGAGAAACAAGATGTTTTGGCACACTGCTAGAGATAACCCCATGTTTAACACGATAAGAGTTATCTCTAGACATCAGGACACACAGATATCGGTGCTATTCTCCTTGATGTATTGACTAACCAAGAAATGTTGGATTCCAAAGCCTACAAGCAGTACTACGCTGTCGCATCTGGAGCAGAACTTCCAAAGGCAAAAACAAAGTACAAGAAGAAGGCAGATGAAGCTGTCACTCCTTCCAAGTCCAAGTCTGCTCTAATGGCTAAAGGTACAAGACTCAAGACTCCAGGTAAGGTGACCCAGTCAGGTAAGAAAAGGCAATCTGCATCGGTGCCGAAAGCAAAAGGACTAGAAACTCTATCTGAAGTGGCATTGTCTGAGCATGAACAAATGAAAATTGTCACCAAAAGAAGCAAGACTTAATTCTACAGCTCTCATGCAAGTGGCTCAGGTGATAGAGCTGACACTCAGTCAAAGGTTCCTGATGAGCAACAACAAAAGGACAGTGGTACAGATGAAGGAGCTGGTGGCAAACCAGAGGTTTCCGATGTACCCAAATATGATTCAGAGTGTGATGAAGAATCTAGGACATTTAGTCAAGATGAGGAAGATGTTGATGAAGAGACATATGTGAATGATGATAGTGAAGAAACTGAATCTGATAATGATGGAGATGATATTACTCACCTTAACTTGTTAACTTATAAAGCAGATGATGAGGAAGAAGAAGAAGAAAAATCAAATGATGAAGAAATGTATTATGATTAGAGAGTATCAACACCACCTCAATATGAAATCACTGAAGAAGAAGAAGAAGAAGAAAATAAAGAGGGTGATGATAAAGATATGGAGGGTGTACAAGAACAAGACAACGAAGATGATCTGTACAGAGATGTGAATATTAACCTGGAAAGAAGTAATGCTGAAATGACTGATGCTCAAGCAAACAAAGACATAGAAGATGCTCATGTGACTCTAACTGCTGTGCCTTGAATAGTGCAACAGCAAAGTTCTTTTGTTTCATCAGACTTGGGGTTAAAGTTCATTAACCCTTCTTCTGACACAAGTATTGACTCAATCTTAAATCTAAACATTCAGTCACATACTCTTGTCAATGTCCCAGTTTCCGTCACTACTGAGACACCATCTTTTGATACAACAATTCCTCCATCACCTATCCCCATCATTCAACCTCTACAACAAACACCAAGTTCCATAACAACAATAACTATTCCAACAATGAACTTGCTTCCAAGATGAAAGAAACAGTAGATGTGGCTATTCAACTACAAACAAACAAGCTCAGAGAAGAAGCTCAAGCTGAGAATCAAGATTTCCTCAATCAAATAGACTCTTCCATGAAGGGAATAATCAAGGAGCATGTTAAAGCTCAAGTATCCAAGATCATGCCAAAGGTTGAGAAATACATCACAGAATCTCTAGGTGCTGAAGTATTGGTTAGATCAACCAATCAACCTCAGACGTCTTATGCAGTAGCAGCTTCGCTCTTAGAATTAAAATTAAAGAATATTTTCATTAACAAAAATGGAGGAAAATAAATCAATAAACAGATTAGACATTCAAAAGAATCTTTACAATGCATTGGTTGAATCGTACAACTCTGACAAAGACATCATTTCCTCTTATGGTGATGTAGTCACACTAAAGAGAGGACGGGATGATCACGACAAGGATGAAGACCCCTCCGTTGGATCAAACCGAGGGTCAAAGAGAAGGAGATTAGGCAAAGAAGTCGAGTCATCAAAAGAACCAACACATGAGGTGTCCAAGTCCACAAGTTCTTCAAAAGGTGCATCCAGATCTCAACCAAAATCTTCAGGCAAGTCTGATCAAGCAGAGGAGCATGGTCAAAAAGTTGATGATTTGGAAGAACACTCACATCAATAGTTCAACACAGGAGATGATGATGTAATTCCTGTATGGGAGACACTAGAGAATGCAAGTCAGTGGAATCCACCAAATTCTCTAACTCCTGAACGTGAATGGCACAAAACAAAGACTACTGACAAACGACCACCTCAACCATAGATCTCACAACTGGCTCAAGCTACAGGCATTCAATCTTCGTTTAATGAGTTTTTGGCTACTCCCATCGACTTCTATGCCTTCATAATGCACCGACTCAAAATTGAAAATCTGACTTAAGAAGTATTGACTGGTCCGACCTATGATCTTATAAAAGGCACATGAAAGAGTGTAGTGGAATTGGAGTATCCCTTGGAAGAAGTCTTCAAAGCTACCAATGACCGGTTAGACTAGCACAATCTGGAAGGGAAGCCATATCCCCATGATCTCAGCAAGCCCCTGCCTTTAATTTAGAATGAACGAGGTCGTCAAGTTATTCCTTAGGATTACTTCATCAACAACGATATGAAATATTTGAAAGGTGGGAGCTCAAGTCAGAAATACACCACTTTCGTCACCAAGACGAAGGCTGCTGATTATGGTTAAGTAAAATGGATTGAAGATAAGGTTTCAAGAATATGGAGTCCGGTAAGTGTTGTCTACGACAAGCATGCTTACTGGGGAACTTACTACTAGGGTCCAAAACATCATAAATTCTATGGATATGCTACCAACATGGAATCATCAAAAGATGTCTACTCCAGACATAGGATTATTGCGGTAACCAGTCTCAAGATCATGTAGTTTTTTGGTTACAGTCATCTGGAAGAGATTATTGTTCGAAGACAAGACGATCAACTATACAAGTTTAGAGAAGGTAACTTCAAAAGACTTTGTCGACAACACATTGAAGATTTGTTACTTCTCCTTATTCAAGATAAGTTGTCCAACCTCAACATAGAAGAACGGTATGCTTTGAATGTGGCTTTATGAATGTTTACTCGACATATTGTAATTCAAGAACATGTGGAAGATCTACAATTGGGAGTCAAAAGCTACTAGAAGAAGATCAACCTCAAAAAGCCAGACACATACCGTTTAGATCTCAAAAGAATGACTCCTTACACCACTTATCATGATATCCAAGGCATTATCTATGAAGATGACATAAACAAAAATCGTCTGATGCGCACTAATGAACTTCATAAGTTCAGTGATGGTACACTCAACCATGTTCATACTGCTCTCAACGATATTGCCACAGGGCTTCAGATGGACTACTTGCCGAAGAGAAAATGGAGTAAACAAGACAAGCAAAGAGCTCGTGTAATGATTAATGCCATTGATAAGAAGCTCAAAGATAGAAGATTGATGCGAAATATGGAAAAGTTTATTGGTGGAAGACCTTACGGGGGAGACCTACGGCTGCTGGAAAAGGACCATATGATTTATCATATGATGTTCTCATATCTCAGGTCAAACCTCGTATATAATATACTTGTGAATATGTAAATACATAATATAGACTTATGGTGATAATAAGGAGTGCTCGAGTATAAAGTTTTCAAGAATTTCTTAGTAAATTCAAAAAATTTCAAATTATTGTACTCAGCACTGTCTTATATACCCTCAAATATTGAGGGGAAGCATTAAAATGTTCCAATTCGGCTTGATTAATAATTGGACATCCTTTCCCCGAAACCATAAATATTTGAATAAAATGATATCCAAAATATCAAGAGATTTGACATTTTTGATAAGGGGAGAAGATGTGATTAAAATATATGATTAAAAATGTGATTTTTAAGATCTCAAGTGTACGCTATCCTATATATATGCTAAACTCTTTCGATTAATCGATGCACATATAAAGGGGGAGCATATGGTTATGTGTTGGTAGAAATGTGGAAGTACCAAAGACCGACAATTTAATTTACTATATTGGAGTTATAAGGTGGTTAAGTTTAGGTACCATTCCCATGATCCAGCCAGAACCGAAGGGATCTACTTAGGGATATCCCACTAGATAGTTGGGTATTAGTCTTAGTATGAAAAAGGATAAAATTAGAAAAGGGAAGTGCCGACTAAGATGGAGCTAGTACTGGAACAAACCCAATAAGGTACTAGTTGTGAAGTCTCGGTAAGCACTGAAGGGGTTAAAGAATTAAAAAGAAAAGTTAAGATAAAGGGTGAAAAGAAAGAAGCCCTCCTTGCACTTAGGCAGAAACCTGGTCAATACATCTGCTGTCAAGAATCACAAAGATGATTGCTGACATTGAAGACTGACATCATAGACCTAGTGATGCAATGCACAACCCTCCCTAGCCACTTAGATTCTCTTAAAAGATTTATGTTTCATTTCTCACAGAGATTAAACGCATTTCTATCAACTTTCTCACTCTGAGTTAGTTGGTATTGAAAAGGTGGCAGTCTGCTCCAGCCTCCGATCACTAAAACCAAAGTGCACTGTTGAGTCTAGATCCAAAAGAGATCATCCATAAATCTCATTAGGACACTTGTCAAAGATTATGCTTGCTATTTCAAACAATGTGAATTATCCTTGTGATTTTTCCAGAACATCAGAGTGATACTAGAGTATTTACAATGACGATGGAAATCCTACTTGAGCCAACATCAAACAAGCTCTTGGTAGGTGACTTATGCGATTCTATATAAATTAAACTTGTGACAACTGGAAAGAAACGATGGTGCGATTCTAAAATGAATCAAACTTGTCCTAGTAAATGAATTGAAGGTTGATGATGATTTTTTTAAATGATTAACACTCTCGATGTGTCACAAAACCACTTTAGCAAGTGACGTGTCGATTGATTTTCAAATCGATTTTTCTATTCAATTGGTGAGACCTCATCTTGCTGGTTTACTCATACCGTGTTGTCTGCTTTTAGATGCTCCGGTAATGAGAACGGCTAGTGCAGCTGCAAAACCCTGTCAAGGAGATTCTTCAGAATTCTACCTGATCACAAGCAGTGTTTATACTAATCAACAGGGAACCGTGTTTATTGCAACCATATTTAACAAAGTAACAAAGACACTCTCGTCTATATCTGTTGATTATCACTAACCTAAACCTGCAGGTACTCCTGACGATTGGTGCAGCTGATCCCTGATGAGTCATGATTCATAGCCACTTGCTCATACCTGACCGACAAATATAAAGACATCATGAAAGCTCAAGTACATGTTTTAAGACTTCCGCTACTCTGATACCGTACATCCTACTCGAAGCGACGAAGTGTTAAAGTTAAAGAACCTCAAGAAAGATGCATTATTAAAGCTTTTCAAGTTAACATATCAAGAAAGGTATGAGCATGTCGGCCCAAAAGTCACAAGTTCACAAGATGGCAAAGTTTACAAGATGGCGAAAAGAGATTATGCTTGGTTGATGATTTCAAGAAGCTCAAGATCACACAGTTACATACAAGTCAAGCTAAAGGAACAAGCTCAAGCCTAAAGTCAATGATCACTACTCCATATTCACAAGAAAATGAAAAAGAAAAAGAAGTTTTGCGGTACAAAGAACTTGAGACTCCATATATTAATGTTTAAGCTATTTGAAAAATTGAGTGACCTCCTTAGGGGGAGATTTTGTTAGGAACACGAAAGTATCGGTCACTTCTATAGATACATTAGATAGTCTCTTTAGGTTTATTTTTGGAAACTATACTAGGCCTAGTTACCCCAAGGCACCAAGGAACCCATGTAAGCCATGCCTATTAGCCGCCTATATGATATATAAACCCTCTGTAGTCGGTGTTTGAGTGGTCAAATGTCTTTGAAAATGATTTTCAGATGACTTTTTGATATAAATATTTGAAAAACAACACCATGGAAAATAAGATTTCTCTTATTTTAACACATAAGCGCACTGACACGTACACTTATGGAATATAGGAAGCACGGGTTGTGATGCAAAGTAATCACAAGCCTTTGCATGGTCATAAAGTAGACCATGCCCGAGAATAAATTCCCGTTGAGAGGTCAAGTTTTCTTTTTGAAATACTTGCCTTTAAGATGATGACCGGGTTGCTATCGGAAATAATAGCAAGCCATTTTTGGCATGTTTTAAAAGCTTTTGAACTTCTGCTCGAACTTCATTTACAGCCTCGTATCATTATTAAATGACATTTCTAAGGCCGTAAATGTTATCGATTTTCAGAAGACATGCCAGAGATCCATATTTTTATATTTTTCTGATTTTTTAATTTTGTATTTTGTTTTTATAAAATTTTATAAGAAGTGAAAAATCTTTTTGTGTTTTTGTGATTTTATATATATACATATTATACAGAGGATATAAGAATAGGTACCACCACTATTCTTCAGCTTCATCTGCCAGTTCTTTCAGAGTCTCAGGAGTAAAACTTCTCATCCCTAGCTTGTCAATAAGTAATTTAATTCTTTCTAGACATAGAGCCTTGGTGAAGATGTCCGCCAACTGATATTCCGTTCTGACAAAGTAAAGCTCAACGACTCCATCCTCCACTTGCTCTTTTATGAAGTGATATCTGATGTCGATATGCTTTGATCGAGAATGTTGAACATTGTTGCAGCATAAGGCAATAACGCTTTTGTTATCACAGTACATTGGAATTTTATTGAATCCAAGGCCATAGTCGATAAGTTGTGATCTCATCCAAAGGACTTGAGCACAAAAGCCGGACAAAGCTATATATTAAGCTTCCGTACTAGATATTGCAGCGCTTTTTTGCCTTTTTAATGACCAGCTAACAAGTCTGTCTCCCAACAATTGCATACTTCCAGATGTACTACATCTTGTATCTTGACAACCCGCATGATCAGCATCTGCAAAAGCTGTTAAAGAAATAGCAGAATCCTTCGAGTACCATAGTCCCCGATTGATGGTTCCTCTTAGGTAACGAAAGATTCTTTTTATAGCATGTAGGTGCTTCTTAGTAGGCCGAGCCTGATATCGAGCACACATATAGACAGTATATACCAGGTCTGGTCTACTGGATGTTAGATACATAAGGGTGCCAACCATGCCATGATAATATGTAGGATCAATGGCTTTCCCTTGTGTATCCTCATCCAGTTTGGATTTCTCCACCATTAGAGTATCCACTGGGTCACAAGATTCTATTACGTATTTCTTAAGTGATTCTAGAGCATATTTTAACTGGTTTGAAAGGATGCCTCTAGGACTTTGTGAATTCTTTAGTCCTAGAAAAAAATGATATTTTGCCCATCATTGACATCTTGAATTTGGATTACATTATCTCTAGGAAATTTATCACATAGTTCAGTAGTAGTAGAAGCAAAAATAATATCGTCAACATAGATTTGTACCAGGAGGATATCTTTGCCTTTTTTGCTGATGAACAATGTGGGATCACTGTGCCTTTTGAGAATCCTTGGGATAGCAGAAATGATGACAATAGACCATACCACGCGCTTGGAGCCTGTTTCAACCCATATAAAGCTTTCTTTAGTCTGTACACGTGATTAGGATTGTCTGGATCCACAAATCCGTCTGGTTGGCTAACATAGACTTCTTCACGCAAAATGCCATTAAAAATGCCGTCTTTACATCCATCTGGTAGACGATCATATTCATATGAGCAGCAAACGCGAGAAATATTCAAACAACTTCTAATCTAGCCACGGGAGCAAAGGATTTTTCGAAATTAATTCCCTCTTCCTAATGGTATCCACGAGCTACCAATCTTGCCTTGTTTTTCAAGATTCCCCCCAATTCATCCAATTTGACCTTATATATCCATTTTAAAGTAATAACCATCACTTTATATGGATGAGGAACGAGTTCCTAGACTTTAAGATGTTCGAATTCATGTAGCTCTTCTTGCATTGCCTTAATCCAGCATGACTGAGTTAGTGCATCTTTGTATGTCTTAGGTTCAACTGAAGTTAGGAAGGCATCATAGTAGCAGAACATGGCTTGTTCGTGTAGTTGGAGTCTTGTGGAAACGGGTCTGAAAGGGTCACTAATTATGTTTTCTAACGGATGATATTTTGTCCATTTACTGAGGTGTTCTGAGATTGAAGCGTTTGATTGCACAGTAGTAGAGATAACATCCGATGACGAGGATTCTTCAAAAATAGTTTCCCGAATTGGAATGCCAAAATAAGGATTGTTACTCATTTGTGCGACCTTAAGATCATGTGACTCTTCTTCAGAATAAAGAGGAATTGTTTGGGATTGTGATTATGGAGTGGCTTGTGAGGTACTTGGTGAGGGTGCATCTTGATCAACAGTTGTTAAGGAAGGTAAACTTGTTGACTCAACAGGAGCTGGAGCTTCTTCTACAAGAACTGGAGAGGCAACGCTAGCTGGAGGAGAGAAGAACTCATCACACACCGGTTGAAACATAAGATCTCATTCATGCCTCGATGGTGGTACAAACAGTGTTAAAGGAGGAGGGTTTGGAACGAGTCCTGAACTGGGTGTTGTAGGAGTCATACATTGAAGTCCGGGTTCTGAATAGAGTTGTTCAAAAGCCATTGCCGTTAGCTCATTAAAATCGACATGGATGGTTTCAATGATTTTTCGGGTACGTCTGTTGTAAATACGGTAAGCTTTCTTCTTTGGATCATATCCGATGAAAATACCTATATCAGCTTTAGCTTGAAGTTTCCCTAAATTCTCATTATCATTGTTTGGGTAGCAAAGTGCACCAAAAACGTGAACGTAGGATAAGTCAGGTTTTCTATCATGTAAGAGCTCATAAGGAGTTTTTCCATGGCGTCGTCGTATAATGGATCGATTTTTGGTGTAACATGCGGTGGCAATTTCCTTGGCCCATAGAAATAAAGGAGCTTGCACGAAGATTAACATTGTCCGAGTGGCTTCAACAACCGTACAATTTCTCCTTTCAACAACACCATTTTGTTATGGAGTTTGCGCAATCGATGTTTCATGAGAGATGCCAACTTGTTCATAGTAGTCTCACAGGGTTTGATTAACAAACTCAGTTCCATTATTCGTACGAATGTTCCTGATAGTTGCATTCAATCTTACTTGTATCATCTTAAGAAACTTGATTATAAAATCAGGAGCTTCATCCTTTGATGCTAAAAACTTCACCCATGTCAATTGAGAGTAATCATCTACAATGATGAGGATGTACGTTTTCCCATTTACACTTGTAACACGCATAGGCCCACAAAGATCCATGTGCAAAAGATAAAGTTTTTCTTGATTGGTGTCTTCAGATTTAGGTTTATGTGATTGTTTCTTGCTTTTTCCCAAGGCACATGCAGAACATAAATGGTCTTTTTCAAATTTAAGTCTGGGAAGACCACGTACTATACTATGTCTGGCCAAGTGATTAATAGCACCAAGGTTTAAATGAGACAAACGTCGATGCCATAACCATGACTTAGTCTTTGCGGCTTTTGACAAGAGATGTATAGGAGAAGACGCCATCATATCCCCAATGGACAGAGAATACAAGTTAGTTCCTAGAGATCCTGAGAGTAAATCAACACCTTCTAGATTACGAACAAAACATGTATTTTCCAGAAAGCTACTTCAAGATCTGAGTCGCAAAATTGACCAACTGAGAATAGATTGTGTCCTAGTCCTTCCACATAATAAACCCTTGAAATTGTGACGTTCCCTATCTGATAATCACCATATCCTATAATCTTTGCAACTTGGTCGTCACTGAATTTGACTGTACCGAGAAACTTATGAAAAAAATTGGTGAGCTGAGAGCGATCTCCAGTCATGTGCTTGGAGCAGCCAGAGTCCAAATACCACAGAACAATTTGGACAACCTACAATCGATAAGAGAAGAAGAAGATAGAGCAACTGAAGTATCGGATCCCCGAGATGTACCAGGTTCCATTCTGTTAGCAGTCATAGATTTTGCAACCTTAGGTTTGCTATTGGGAACAGACTTAGGTACTTTAGGTCTCCTTGTATATACTCTAGTTACTACTTGTTTTGGTGGAACTACTTCAAGAGGAATGGGAACTCTAAGAGGCACTTTTTAGTGACGGTTATCCTAATTAAAGGGCACATTTCCAACTAAGGTGAAAGTCCTTCCAGTGGGTTTCCATTTATATCCAATAGAGTTAAACACTTTTCCAGTAGCTTTCCATTCTTTTCTCTTTTTATTTTTCTTAGAGGCAGATTTAGCACGCATATTCATACTATTCACATGATCAATTAAACACATAGAATGATTAGCATCAAACAAACATTCATTGCATACAGAACAAAGAACCTTAGCACCTTTAACAAGATGCTTAACATGTTCATTACTAATATTTTTAGATTCAGAGTTCCTTTTATTTAAACTAGATTTAACTTTCCTAGATTGGACTTCTACTTTATTCTTCTCATTACTACTTGGTGTTTATGAAATCCTATCATTCTATGTATTTCCTGAAGGCTTTGATCCGCTAGCAGAGGGGTTTACTCATGTAGAAGACAATAAAGGTCTGTTAGATGCTTTGGCGATGTTGCCTGATGATGTGACAGTGTCAGCAAATCAAACTATTTTCTTCTTATTAATAGGCGTGACCATAACTAATTTCTCACTAGGTTTGTGAATATTAGGGCAAGTATCTCTAACATAACCTAGCAACTCTTGAATAAACTTAACATACATACATGCTAAGTAAGATTCACTATCTAAAGGGTTTCGTGATTTAGCTTGTTCAACTATCTACCAAAGAATAGCAGCTTGTTCCATAGTATGCTTTAGGTAGTATTCGTGAGCTTCCCTATTATTCTTAACCTTAGGAGCCAAAATTACTGGGTCAGGCTTATACATTTCTGGCGCAATTATGGTAGCATTTGACACTTGGGCAACACTATCGACTATATCTTTTCCTTTGAATTTTCTAAGATCATGTTTTAATGATGTTATGACACAAACTTTTTCCTAGAGTTGAGCATTTAAATTAGTAATTTCAACAGGCTTTTGATTCAATTGATTAACTAAAGATTTAGTTTATTCTTTAGCACGAACATGTGATGGTTTAATTGAATCATAGTATTGTTTATAAGTCTGTTTCAAATGCTCATTCTCAATAATTAGTTTTGTCACCTTATGTTCCAGTTCAATATTGATGGTCTCAATCTCATCTAAGTCCTTTTTTACATTGTCTGTGGTAGAAGCTTTATTCAAAGGTTTAATGTTTGTCTTTAACTTCTCGATGGTTGTGTCTTTTGCTTAAAGCTCAGCTTTTAAATTGTTTAATTCAAATAATTGATCAAATAAAGGTTCATTTTGGTTCACAGATGTGTTATTCATTTGAAAATTTTCTTTATTGAGTTGCATTGCAATTTCAAGAGAAATGCAGTTTTGTTCAAATTCAGAAAATCTTTTTAAAAGCCTATTATACTCATCTTTTTCAACCATTTTGTGTTGTTTGATAAGCTCAGTTTCAAGTTCCAGACACTTGTTGCACATTTCCTCATAATTTACAGAATCATTCATGATAACAGAAGAATTCACTTTTACAGAAGTATTCACATCAACAAAAGAATTCACAACAATATTTACAATATCTTGAGAAATGATTTGATCCAAAAGTCGATCGTTTTCCAACAAAAATTATTTCTTTTTAATTTTAAAGCATTGTTTGTCTACACTATATTGTTGAACAACAGCTTCCATCTAGTTAAAAACTATTTGTACTTCCGTTACCTCATTTAAAAGATCTTTATAAAAAACATTGAGTATGTCTTTTAAAGTCTTTAACAATGGTATTATTTCATTTTGAAAAATAGCTTTTGTGTGTTCAAACCCCCATTCTCCTTTTGTTAAAGCATTGGGCGTGATCCGCTTTTTCACCACATTGTCAAATTGTCCAAGATGGTAAGCTTTTTAAGGCTTGTATTAAACAAGCTTACCTTAGGAAGTTCCCGAGGATCCTCAATGTTGACGGGCGAAGAAGCAGAATGGTCAGTAATAAGGTGTAAAGCTTGTTCATCAGTCAGTTCTCGCTGTGGGACAAAACGTTTACCAAAATCTTTAAATAATCGATTTAACTCAGCATAATTAATTGGTTTAGTGTTAACTTTCTTTTCTAAGATCATTGGATCACTTTGTTTTAAAAGCATTTTGGATTGACTCTCTTACTCAAGCATCAAATTCTCTTTAGAATCAGCAATTGAAATTACATGGTTTCCTTAGCAATAACATTACCGTCATAAAGCATTGGCCTAATTTGCTAAGCTTCTTAAGATAGAAAGGATTTTGAAAACCAAGAGCTTGTTTTAGGTTGTTATCATAGAAAAATTGTGGTTTCATGAGCATATGCATAGTTTGCACGGATTGACCCATTTTACAAACATTGTTGTCCAGTTCTTTAACTTTCTTTTCCAAAGAAAATTTTGTATCAATATTCTTAGCTTTTTTTTCTTGGATTCATTTTTGAAAACATTAAATGTGTTTGTTAACAATTCCTTTTCCTTTAATTGTTCAGAAAGAGTTTGTTTAAGATTGTTAATTTCTTTTTCAAAATCCACAAATTGTGCATTTTTCTCCTGAATTATATCATCTATTATAAGCTTTTCTCGAGTACCTAAATCCACATTTTTTCTTTCTTCTAGCAATTTTACCCGTTCTTTATATATTTCAAGCTCAGCAGATAAGGTTTCATTGGCAATTAAATTGTCATTATTGACCTTGTTACAGTTAGTTACTTGATTTGACAGTTGTTTAAACACATATAATATAAAGTCATCTTGTTGTGCAGAAGAATTTGTATCCTGAACAGATGCATTTTGTGATTCAATCAGATACTGAGAGAACAGAATGATATTACTATCACTATGTATCTCATTCTCTGGATGTTCCATAAAATGAGAAGATTCAGAATACGGCATCTCTTGCATACTTTGATTTAGAATATCATTATTAGTGTTGTCAAAGATTGGTACCTCGAAGAGAACATCTGATCCGTAACTAGACAAATTGGCCATAAGAACTGCTTTGGCTGTAGAGATCTCGTCACAATCA
>BQNB010163085.1:0-14481 GCA_026074375.1 Tanacetum coccineum | reverse complement strand
GCTTAATATATAAAGATCGATTAGGCCCACGAGCCTAAATGAGGCCTATAAATATATACGTACATATATTTTCTATACATATAACCATGCACAAACGAGCTTAAAAAAATAAACGAGTCCGGGCCTCATGTGATTAACGAGCCATTGAGCTTTATTTCCTTCAACACTTATATAAGTTAGTCGAGCTCGAGCTTGTGAAAAATTTCACGAGCCGAGCTTCGAGCTTTTTATATATAAACGAACCGAATTGAACTCGAACTCGGTTCGGTTCGTTTCCACTCCTAGTTAGCATGACTAATGACAATTATGCTCATTTTATTTGATATGTTATTATCAATTTATTGTTATATGTTTATGACTTTAATTTTTTTGCCACGCTATTAGTTGATACGAGAAATGAAGACGAAATGTGAAAAAATATGCTCTAATTAAAATTTAAAATAAATAAAAAGAGAAAAAAATATCTAATTGATTCTTTTAGTAAAAAAGACCCCTTCCATTAAAATTGATAAGAGTCGGAAAATTTGAACGTGATAAACGAAAACTACATAATATTTAAAAGTAAATAGTAGGAAACACTATTATATAGGAAATACTTTTGTAAACAACATACAATGGTAATTAAGTTTTTAAAACACCATTAGCTGGTAAAAAAACTCATATTTTTATATGCTAATTCGGTTTTTAGAATTATGGATCCAACCGATGCGTTTCGCCGTTAGCGTAAAGATATCGAGGAAAAATTACCATGGTTGTAGATAGGGGTGTCAAAAAAGCCGACCCGACCCGAACCCGACCAGAGCTTATTCGGGTCGGGTCACTCGTGTCAAAAAATTTGTTCGGGTCAACCCGAATGACCCGAGTTCTAAATAGGGTCGGGTCTCGGGTTGAAATGTTTTGGCTAACTCGGGTTCGGGTCAACCCGATTGACCCGGATAATTTTTTTAAAATTTTTTTCAATATAAATTAATAGATTTTGTATTTAAAAAAGTAAAAGAAAGTTTTTTTGTCATTTTACTCAAATTCGGGTTGACCCGAACCCGAGGACTCCGAACCCGAATTGACCACCCCCACGGCCTGTATTGTCACCGAACCCGAGTAAAGGTAACCAGAAGTTTTAGTTTTTTTTAGGTTTTTTAAAAAAGGTCCTGGTTCGCGGTATGGTTTTTCTTGAAAGCTTTGGCCGGAATTGGACCCGACCGATGATTAATTTGACCCGAAGAAACCCGACGCGACCCTTCACCCTTGATTCACACCCCCTAGGTGTTTTTAGACATCTTTGTATTGTAGGCACAAAGCCCAAAAATTTTGCAATTCTTATTTTTTTATGTTACTTCTTGTTTATTTGGGCTTAGCTCAAGAAAAAAACTTTTTGTTGTTTTTTGGGCCTAATAGCCTAGGCCTTTCGTTTATACCTAGAAAAGAAAAGTCTTGTCTAGATTATAAACAATCGGGGGGGTGTTTTTTTGGGTGGCGGGTTTGTGTATATCTTCTTCATGGACTCATGATTGAAGATCATCATTATAATAAGTTTTAAAGGGAAAGCGTGAAAAGTTTCCTTCATGGACTCATTATTAAGCTCATATAATAAGTTAAAAGGAAGCTTGTGTTGTTGTGTAAAATAATCAAATGCTAAAACAACATTTAAGACTTTCACATGATAAACAAGTCGATCAAACACCAAACTCCAACATGCATGTCGAATCTTTATCACCTTTATATAACATAAAATCGAACATGTATCTGTATTTCTAACATTTGAAACAATTTTTTGGTTGTTTGGTATGTTATGATGTAAACGAAACCAAACACATAGCTTGACAGCATATTAAGTAGTTCCAATATATGTATTCCTTAACAGTTATGAATAATAGACATGTTACTAGTAGTGACATGTTAACTAATTTGAGGGCTGTTAAGTAAAATCAAGTTTAAAAACCTCTGTAAATTTGGAACGCGGGATGGATCTGGTCGACGCGGCTATCATCAACGCCCAAAAGGCACGAGTCCGAGCGTTATATCAACCACCAAACTAGTCGACGCGGCTTATCGTTAACTTTATGTTTTTTAATTTTAATTTTTTTTTTTTCTTTTTTTTTAATTTCTATGTAATGGTTTTTATTTATTTAATGTAATGTTTTTTGTTTTAATGAATTTAATTTAGTTATATTGTGTATTTTTATTTTATGTAAATGAAAAAAAAATTGGGCCAACGGCACCAGATTTCTGGTGCTAACGGATACCTGCCAAAATGTGGTGCCAAAGGGTTTCTGGTGCCGTTGTGGTTATTGCTGACGTGTCACCACTTTTGGCTATTTTTGCTAACGGCAACACTGTCCCAGCTCTCTTAGCTCCATTGTGTTTGTGTATGAAGACATTTAGGTTGAAGGAGAACGGTGTTACGGTGTATAACTGTTACAACATGATTTGTCTTCTAGAAAGCTATTCACAATGGATAAAAAACATAGACATGCATGTTTTGTCTTTGCATTTATATGTTGGTACATATATACACTTAAAAAAGAGATAAAAAGATACCACCGATACAAAATCACTAGACAATAAAAGAATCAAATTTTTAATCAAGTAACACAATAAAACAAGATTTTCAACCCACGCTCCGCTGCGTATCGTGAGTTGAGTTGTTCGTTAAGGACAGATGTTTCATAGTAGTCGTCGTATGTCCTCAGATCAAACAAGAAAACATATTGCGTTAGATAACAATAGTCCATGTTTTTAAAAGAGCACTTCTAAAATTCGCGTACAAAAGAGCGTTCCTAACGTTGGTGTAATTCCTGTTGTGGCAAGCACGGTTGTTTGCAGGTTACAAGTTGCTTAGGCTGATCGTTTACAAAATGTCGCCACTACATTTTATCTAGCCTGGTCGTTGACAAAAGTATGTATGTGTCATTGCGAAGTTGTGGATCTTTAGTCCTCTGTTTTTATTTGGCTGCTGCTTTATTTTTCTGGGTTTTTATTGGTGTGACGTATGTTTCAGCCACTGTGTCTATCGCGCCTGTTGGGCCGATTCAGTGCCCAGAAATCAACTCCTAGATTTAAACATAAATTATGCAAAGTATTGAAGAAGCTCTGAGTGGTGGACTAAAAGTGTGGTTAGTTGAAAGGGAAAGACCTCTGTTGATGACCCTCAGAATAAAGAAGTAATGAAAAGAACTCTAAGTAGTGGGGCTCAGATGGTAGAGGTAATGATTCGTTTAATGAAAGGCTCGTGAGTGAAAGCTCAGGAGAGCAACATCAGACGGTTATTCGAGTCAAAGACATCGTCAAGGAAATCGAAGACTACTTTTGAGACATACTGTAGCTAGGGGTATGGATATAAGTGGTATGTAGAAGGATACGCTGAGGTTCTAAGGTGATGTCAGAGGTGGCAATACTTATGATTTCCTACTACCTTTGAAGAAGAACAATCTGAGTTTAAAGTTGTTCTCTAGATTTTTAGGCGGGAAGGGAGGGAAGGCGGGGGGGGGGGGGGGGAAGGGGAGGAAGTGGGGGGGGGGGGGGAACGGGGAAAGGGAGGAAGGGGAAATCAATATCACTAAAAGGCTTCGAACAATAGGTGATTTGAGGTTGTTCCATGCGTACCAAAGTACGTAAGTTGGTAAATCATAATTTTTTGTTAATATTATTAACAAACAGTTAGAGTGAACAACTGTTGGCAGAGTACTGGTGCACCTACTATAAACTAACAATCAATAGGGCTAGGGTGGTAGTTTCCAATTTGGGATGCTGTGCTTAATTGTTTAAACTGCCTTGGGGTATATACGAACTCCATAGATTAGGAATCTTAACACGTATTGTCTTATATTTTATGCAACTACCCTCACCACCCCACTCTAAGGTCGCAAGCCTCGGTTTATAGTAATAAAATTAAAGTATTGTTTTTTGTTGTACAGGAAGTAATAATGTTTTATCAGTCATTAGTTATCGTTTGTTGTTGTTATGATATTATAAAGCAGTTAATCCTTTTGTCGAACTTTACACGTTATCCAGACCTCTGATCCTATCAGCTGGCTATAATAAGTTCGCTTGTAAATTTGGATTACTCTATCAACGTTTATCGTTAAAGGGTAATCAATACAATTGTCATTTAACCTGTGGAATCCATCGCACATTGTAATACTGTGATTCTTAATCAATAAAAGCATTTCAACGAGTTCTGAAAAAGGGGATGTAATTTTGTTATTAATTAGATAGAGTGTTTGTTATATTCCTTATTGTCGGGTGAGTTGAGACTTTCTTTTGGTTCAAAGCGAGATTGTCGATTATATAAAAAAATTTTAGAAAACTGTTCTTCTGTTATAAACAAATCAAGCATGCCAACCATGTTTCTCGAAAACCATACCACTATACCACCACCTCAGAGGTAATGAAAGAACCTCTGATTATTGGACTCAGAGGTAATGAAAGAACCTCTGAGTTGTGGACTCAGAGGTAATGAAAGGACTCTCTGAGTGAAAAGCCTCAGAGAGCAACATCAGACGTATTCGAGTCAAAGACATTGTCAAGGAAGTCGAAGACTATTTGAAGACATACTCGTCAGTTGGGATGGATATCAGCTAGTATGTAGAAGGAATACGCTGAGGTTCTAAGGAGGGTCAGAGGTGGGAATACTCTGACTATCCTATTACCCTTTTGAAGAAGAACACGTTGACTTAAGCTGTTCTCTGAAGTTTAGGCGGGAAACTCAATATCTCCTAAAGGCGCGACAAAAGGTGATTTGAGTTGTCTGTACCAAGTACGAAGTTGGTAAAAGTAGTAAATAGTTGGCAGAACTGTTCACTAAAGTATGGGAGGGTAGTTTCCAAGATTGGACGTGCATTAAATACCTCGTACGTCCTCCACTAGATCCTTGACACATTGCAACTACCCCCACTAAGGACGCAACCTCATATTAGTATAAATAGAGAATATTGTAAGGAGTAAATGATATAGCTTTTATTGTTGTTGTTATTATAGACATTTACCAGAACTACTGACCCTATCAACACTACGACTACAACAAATGCGTCTTAAAGTGTTGTTGATGAGAACCTCCCTCAACTTCTTGATTCAAAAGGAGGGTCTCATGTCATAAATGTTCTTGCTTTAGAAAATGAGAATTTTCACTGAGTGGAAAGTTAGTTCTTAGTATTCCTTGACGGGATTGAACCTTACCTTCTAAAAACTTAGATGATCAGTCCAATTGTACTCATATCTAGTTTGTCAACATTCTGAAAATTCCTTGCCTAATCGTTCAAATCAATGGTCAAATGCTGAGAGTCGTCTTGCTAATCAAGATAAACGATTAAAAAGTATCATTATATCTTGTTTACCAAATGATGTTATGAAATCTGTCATCAAGTGCAAAACTGCAAAAGAGATGTGGAATGATCTCATTTTAGTCATGTGGGCATCTGAAAAAGGAGATTACCAAGATTGCAGCCTTGAGATCAAGTTTAATGCTTTTAAATCACTTAAAGGTGAACAAGTAAATGGAACTTTCACAAGGTTAACATGCTTGCTAAATGACCTTGAAAATAATGGTGTTACCATTCCTCAAGCAGAAGTCAATGCCATGTTTGTTAATAGCCTGCCAAGAAAATAGCTGAGCATGAATCAAACTCAGTGGGCAAATAATTCTATCAAAAATGATAGTTTGGCCACTTTGTATGGCAAGTACAATTATGAGGAAGGTCTGATTGATCAAATCTATAAGTCAGAGACACAAAGGTTTACCATTCAAGCCTCAAGCTCAAAAGCCTTGATTTATAACCATCAATATCAGGATAGTGACTCAGATGTTGAAAAAGATCAAAGGACGAAAGAGCTCTACTAGCAAATCAGAAGAGGTTTTATAAGAGGTCTGACGGGGTTGGGTCAGCTAGTAAACCCTTGGACAAAACCAAAGAAACATGTTTTGCTTGTGGAAAATTTGGTCATTTTTAAAAAGATTGTCCCTCACACAAAACTTCCACACCATCTTAACCATCCTCAAAAAATTCTTTTAACAAATCCAAACCATATACATCATCCTTCAACGAAACATCTTCTCAGAACTCTAGTAATCATCAAAAAGATTACAAGGGAAAGTACAAGGGACTCAAAGCTGAAATGGTAGTCCTAACCAAGAGGATTGATGATATGACCAAGAGAAAGAGTGAAAAAATGAAAGAAGGGAAAAGAAAAGAATGAAAAGGGTTTGTTAGCTGAGTCATTTGACTGGGATGACAAACTTGTCTCCTCAGATGATGAAGGGAGCACCAAATCAGGGCATTTATGGCAATTGCAGAGGATGAGCCCTCAGTTGGAAAGGCTGATGCAAAATCAAGACAATGGGTTGACATTACCATGAAAAAGGTACACAGACTTTTGTCTATGACTGATGGTGATGAAAGGAAACATGTTTTAGACTATACTCATGTTGACCTTCACTATGTGGAAGATCAAAGGAAAAGCTTGGTTAGTAAATTTAATCTACTTAAACAAGAAATATCCTTACATAAGTCAGAATTATGCAACCTTAAAAACATTGTGTCCATTAATTGCTCACTTCAAAATGAAGTCATTAGGATAAACCTAGAAAATAAATCTCTGAAGGATGAGATCATTGACCTAAAAAAGTTCATTAAAAAATGGACCTGCAGTAAAGTCAACCTAGACTAACTGCTCTCTGAGCAAGTACCTGAAAATATTGTCAAAGCTTTGGGTGGGAAAGGTAGAAGGAAAGAGAAAATATCCTCCAAAAAGGTTGTTTTCACTAAAGCTGATGAATCCTCATCTATGCTTGCACCTGAGATTACATCTGATGCAGAGTCTGAATGTGACTCTCAGGAACCTCTTCCACCTCTTCCTAAGCTAATAGGAGCAGCACCCTCTGGCACTTCAGAGAGTCTTAATTCTTTGTCTGACTTGACCCTTAACATGGCTGACCTTACACTTGACACTCTAGAACCCAAAAATACTAGACCATCTGCTAAAGTGTCACCTGCATATGTCATCTAAAAGGAAAAGATAGAAAAATCTCCATGTGGTCCTATACCTTGTCTCTGATATATAAAAAGGCTGATCATCCCACTATGCATACTTTCTTCTCACCTTGATAGAAGAGGTAATGATCTTTAAAAATGGCAATTGAGATCCCTTCAGGCACCCCTCCATCAAGCAACCAGCCAAATAGTTATAAAGCTTCCAAGCAAAAGACCTAGTTTGGACCATGTAAGCACTGTGGGTTTAGGAATCATCTCTCTGATGATTGCTACTCAAAGCCCAAGTGCTCTACTTGTGGATCCACTAACCACCTGACCAAAGAACACTTAAAACATGTTGTTGTTAAGAAAACCTTAAGTAAACTTAAGGCTCAGTCACATCTGAAACCCTCACCAAAGAATACTCTTATGATTCCTAAGCCTTTCATATAGTCCAAATACTATGTATTTAATGACCATCACTCTAACCACTGTGAGTTTTACCCTGGGTGTGAAGTGTGTGGTAGTATTGCACATAAAGCATCTGACTGCCCTAAGAAACACCCCAACTCCAGGAGACCAAGGATTGTCAACACGTAATCAGAACCCACTGAAAAGTGGGTTCACAAAAGGAACTAATTTGTGTGAAAATGTTTGTGCATGCTTAACTTAAGAGATATGTATGGTATCTAGATAGTGGCTGGTCTAGACACATGACATGGATTAAACAATATCTGCACATATATTCAAAAGAGTCAGGTCTAAAGTGGTTTTTGGAGATAATTCTTCAGGAGACACAGAAGGGTATGGCCTTGTAAACTGTAATGGAATCACCTTTATCAGGGTTGCTTATGTGAATAGTCTGAAACATAATTTGATAAGCATTAGTCAGTTGTGTGATGCCAACTACAAAGTTATGTTTACCAAAACTCAAGGAACCATTTACAATCAAAAAGATAAAGTTGTCCTCATTGCTCCCAGAAAAAGAGATGTTTATGTCATTGATATGTCATCTTTCAATAAAGAAAGCAATGCCTGTTTCTTTTCCAAGGCCTTCCCAAGTGTTAATTGGATCTAGCATAAGAGACTATCTTACCTCAACTTCAAGAACATAAACAACCTTGCAAAACACAACTTTGTCTCTGGCCTTCCATCCCTAACTTTCTTTAAAGACAAAAACTGTTCAACTTATGAGAAAGGGAAGCATCACAGAGCATCATTCAAAACTAAGAGATCATTTTCCATCAACAAGTCTTTACATCTCCTCCACGTGGATTTGTTTAGACCTGTCAAACCCTAAACCAACAGCTACAACAAATATACCCTTGTCATTGTAGATAAGTACTCAAGGTACACCTGGGTATTTTGCCTTAAGAAAAAGAGTGATGCAGCCAAATGTATCATGTATTTTATCAGAAAGATGGAAACCCTCAATGAAGTAAGAGTAAATGAGCTGAAAAGTAATAATGGAACAGAGTTCAGAAACCACAAGCTAGAAGAATTCTATGATAAAAAGGGTATATCTTAGAACTTCTCCTCTCCCTGTACTCCTGAACAAAATGATGTTGCTAAAAGAAGAAATAGAACACTAATTGAAGCAGCTAGAACTATGCTAAATAGTGCAAAACTTCCTAAACAATTTTAAGGAGAGGCTGTTAATACTGCCTGCTACATACAAAACATATCCATCATTATGAAAAGGCATGTAAAGACATCATATGATGTCTTCAGAGGAAGATCTCCTGATATTAGCCATTTCTATGTGTTTAGGTGTCCTGTTCATAATCACAATCACATGGACCATTTGGGAAAATTTGATGAAAAAGCTAATGATGGATTCTTTCTTGGCTACTCTCCAGCAGCTAAATCTTTCAGGGTGTTCAACATCAGAAGAGAAGAAATGAAAAAAAACATTACATGTCACATTCAGTGAAGATGATGAATCCATTTCTCAATCTAGCACTGAAGATGATGCAATCAACTTCAATGAAAGCAGATCCTTTTCAGATGATAAATTCCTTAAACCAAGGAGTGAAGTTACTTAGTGCCCTGGCAACATTGAGTATTTTCCCTACATTCCTGCATATAAGAACACCACACCCTCTGAATCACCCATTCTTTAGGAATATGTCATATCTGAAGATCCTCCTAAGTTCACTGAGGCTAACAATCACCCAGCTCTCAATGAACCTAATCAAACAGAATCAGCTGATCTATTAGAACCAGCAGAACCTCAAACCAATGTTATCTGTGAACCAATCACTGATGTACAACCCTTACCAACTATATCGCCCTCAACTAAAGTCATCCTTTAAATCCCAATCATTGAACTTGTAAACATCATTGGTGAACCTCTTGTTGGTATCACAACTAGAAGTAAGGTCAAAGACTTAGATTTTGCCTCAGCCTCTGAATGTCTCTTTTAAGGGTGATTAAACCACTAATTTGTCTAATTTCAAAAAGAGCACTTATTAGTCCAGTTAGAAGCTACTGGGAGAAAAAGACATAAATTACACTTATGAGCTCTTAAGATATCCAACTAATCATTGTTTAGCTATAATTATCTTTTGACTACAAACTTATAAAACTAGCCTAAATGTTAAAGGAAATAGCCCTGATCAACAACTTGGTCGATGTCAGGATCTCCTTTGTCTCTCGCTTTACGGACTAGTCAATCACCTAACGGTCAAAATTGTTTTATTTGCTTTATTTTGTATTTCTTTAGTTTATATATATTATATATAAAAAGTTTTTTTGATTTTTTTAAAATAATACTCATTCGTCTCCTTTTTTTTTATTGTCCACGTTTCCTTTTTGGGATGTCCCAATTTAATTGTCCACTACTAAAAATAGATAGGAAGTTTGATCAAGTTTATAATATTACCATTGTTTGAAATTATTATTTCATAACTTGTAAGAAGACTTTATTATATAGATAAGGGTTTAAACTGTCTTTCTGTCAAAAAAGTAAGACAGAGAAAAGCGTTGTAATTAAATGCACTTTTCTTAAACTGTGTGTTTTTTGTCGGGGGACAATAATTTTGGGACGGAGGGAGTATAAGAAAAATATTTTTGGTATATTAATATAATATATAAATATAAAATATAAAAATATTTATGATATTTTTAATATAATATATAAATATAAAATATAATTTTTTTTGGTTTTTGTTTATTTATTATATTTTTAGATACGAAAAAAAACTTTCAAAAGAGAAAGGTTCTTAAAGGGCCACTAATCGACAACACATACGTAAAAATCATTACTATCCTACCGGCCAGAAGCGCATTTCGATTTTGTAATAATTATGTAATAGCCGTATGTAGGATAAAATAAGAAGTCCAGTTTAGTTATGAGAATCACTTTAGGAAACGTAATAATCAAATCTTCCGGAGTCGTATCTCAACGAGAATTGAATTTGAAAATCACAAAAATGCTTTCAATTTAATGCTTGAATATCTTTAAATTTTTGGTTTTTAATTAAAACTAATTATATAAAAGCTAAAATAATACTAAGATATAACTAAAAAGGATATGCTTGTCAAGTAGGTGAAAAGATCATTAATGTGAAAAAAGAGATAATAAAGAATGGTAACCGTTAAATCCGTTTTCTAACAACGTTGGTTTAATATTAGAATAAATAAGGACTTTATTTTGGTACAAATTACTTTAAATGATGACGAATTAACACCCGTAAAAAATATTATTTTCTCACGACGTGGCGTCTATTTTGGAAAAAAAGATATTCTTCTAAATAGTATTAATTACTAGATTTGATGTTTGATTACTTCTCCGGCTTTTGCCCTTCGAAATATTCAAATAAGAAATCTAAATAATCCGAAAATTATTAATCAACAATTTACTCTTTATTCCACACTTAACTCACTATTCTCGGTTACTTAACAAGCATACCACAAATCTACTCGCTAAACATTATTACTAAACTAAAATCAACAAATAACTCAACAATTATCATCACTAAGCTAGACATGGCAAAAAAACATAAACATAGATAAAAATAAAGAAGTAAAAAGGCAAGAGATAACCGAATGAGACGAGAGATGTTGAATGGCGAGATGAGATTAGACTCGTTCCATTAACATCAAATCCAAACCCACATCTTAAATTTCATCGTTAACCTACATATTAAACTACTCATTAACGCAAATAAAATCCATACGCAAATATTAAATACTACATCTATGAAAATGAAAATGATAAAAGAAAAGAAAGAAAATCAAATTGAGACCATGTTGCTTTCTATCTATACTACCTGCTGCTACATCCTAAATCTATCTACGAAACAAAAAAAACAAAGAACAATAGTAGTAGAAAAGAAAAAAAAGGATAAGATATATGTCCTTTGCTGCGTCCATGCGTTAATAATAAGCCATCCATCAGATATTGAACTTGGGCTTTGGTATCATCATTCTACATTGGGCAACCAAAGCAAATAAGGGGGATTAATGGTGTGATGCTGACGTCCTTTTTCCAACTAGGCCGAAATTAGCAATTGGGCTGCAACAATGTATTGGGCCTGCGTTATGCTTGCCTGCTGCTGGGCCTCGCCTTCTAATAATAATAATGGGTCGGTCCAACCCATATAAATGGAGTCGGGCTGGCCAATAAGAAATGAAGGCATCGTTGGAACCGTAATCTCGTGTTCTTTCCAATGGCATGCTCGGAGAATTTTATCGACTTTGTTTTGATCTCTAAAAACGCGTAAACGTCTTCAAAACTTAACCGAAAATCGTCGTTTTTGCTTCATTTTCAATCCCTTGTACCTGCAAGACATAAAAACACAAACCAAACATATTTGCAATAATATTTATCATATTTCATGTTTTTAGTCTGTTTTATAGTGTTTTTTGGGGTTATAAAGATGTGTGTTTAAGCACACATCAGCTCTCAGAGAAGAGGTTGTCTACTGTCATCTGTCAATTTCTAAAAAAAGCAATGATTGTTTTCTTTGCATCAGGCATCCACTTGGGTTATTGGCTATGGAAGTAAGAGACTATTGTCTCACCTTCAATCTTCATAAACATAAACAACCTTTGCAATCACAAACTTGTCTCTGGCCTTTCCATCTCTTAAACTTTCTCTAAAGAACAAAAATGTTCATCTATGAGAAGGGAAAGCTTCACAGAGCATCATTTTTTAAAACTAAGAGATCGTTTTCCTATCAACAAGTTCTTTCCATCTCCTCCACATAGATTTGTTTGGACCCATGTCAAACCAATCCACCTAGCCATAACAAATTTACCTTTGTCATTGTAGATGGTGTACTCAAGGTTTCACTCTGGGGTTTTTGCCTCTAAGATGAAAGTGATGCAAGATGAATGGTTTCATCTTTTTATCAGAAAGATGGAAAACCTCAATGAAGATAAGAGTAATGGAGCTGATTAAGTGATTAATGGAACAGAGTTTTATTAACCAAAAGCGGGAAGATTTCTACAATGAAAATGGTAGATATCAGACCTTCTCTTCTACTTTTATCCTGAACAAAATGGTGTTCGCTGACAAGAGAGAAAACATAAACTAATGGATAGCAGCAAGAACTTGCTAAATAGTGCTAAACTCCCTACATGGGGAGAGGCTATTTTTTGTATCATGCCTGCTACACACAAAATAGATCCATCATTGTGAAAAGGCATGGAAAGACATCATATGATGTGTTCAGAGGAAGATCTCCTGATATTAGCTATTTCCATGTGTTTGGATGTCCTATTCATATTCACAATCACAAGGACCATTTAGGAAAATTTGATGAAAATGCTGATGATGGAATCTTTCTTGGCTACTCTCTAGTAGCTAAAGATTTCAGGGTGTTCAACATCAGAAGATAAGAAATGGAAGAAACAGTACATGTTACATTTAGTGAAGATGATGAAGCCATCTCTCAATCCAGTACAAAGGTAAATTGTCAGATCACTTCAATGAAAACCGATCCTTTCCAGATGATGAATTCCTTGAACCAAGGAGTGAAGTTACTCAGTGCCTTGGCAATACTGAGTATTTTCCCTACATTCCTACATATGAAAAAACCACACCCTCTGAATCACCCATTCTTCAGGAATCTATCATCTCTGAATATCGTCTTGAATTCACTGAGGCTGACAATCACCCAGCTCTTAATGAACCTGATCAAACAGAATCATCTGGTCTCTTTATACCAGCTCGAAACTCAAAAATAATTGTCATCATTTAAACCAATCAGTGATTTCTTATCCTCCCAACTATATCCTCAGCGGTAAGTCATCTTTTTAAACCCAGTTCCTCAAGACAGTTTGGTCAAGAGAAAAGTATATTGAATACTTGTGAACATCATTGGTGATCCCTGTGCTGGTATCATAACCAGAAGTAGGATCAGAGACTCAGATGCTGCCTCAGCCTCTGAATGTCTCTATGTTAACTTTCTCTCTGAAATGGAACCTAAAAAGCTTATTGAATCTCTAGAAGAAGAAGGGTAGATTATTGCTATGCAAGAAGAGCTAAATCAATTTGAAAGAAACAAGGTCTGGACCTTGGTTCCAAAACCTCATGGTAAAACCATCATTGGGACCAAATGGATCTGGAAAAACAAGATGGATGAGAATGGGATAGTTATCAAGAACAAGGCAAGGCTGGTTGCGTAGGGTTATAATCATCAGGAAGGGATTGATTATGAAGAAACCTTTGCACCTATTGCAAGACTGGAAGCCATCAGGATATTTCTTGCCTATGCAGCCTACATGGGTTTTATGGTGTATCGGATGGATGTAAAGAGTGCATTCTTAAATGGGAAAATCTCAAAGGAGGTGTATGTACAACAACCTTCTATGTTTGAAAGCAGTGAATATCCCAATCATGTTTGTAAGTTGGATAAAGCTCTCTATGGGCTAAAACAAGCCCCCAAAGCCTGGTATGAAACTCTTTCAAAATTTCTTATTGAGCACAAGTTTGTTAGAGGTACCATTGAAAATAATCTTTTTACTTATAAGACTAAGAGGGATGTCATTATTGTACAGATATATGTAGATGATATCATTTTTGGGTCAACCAGTTCAAAATTAAGTAAAAAATTTAGAAAGCTGATGACCAAAAAGTATGAAATGAGTATGATAGGTGAATTAACTTATTTTCTGGGTTTTCAAATAAAACAAGATTTCAAAGGAATCTTTATTTTTCAAGAAAAATATGTTAAGGATTTGCTCAAAAAGTATGATCTAGCTGACGGTGCCTTAATGAAATGCCATATGCTTCCCCCAAACAATTTGGGCCCTGATGAGTCAGGGGTATCTGTTAATAAGACATTGTTCAGAGGCATGATAGGGTCACTGATGTACCTCACAGCTAGCAGACCTGATATCTAATTCTCCACATGTCTCTGTGCTAGGTACCAAGCTAACCCCAAGGAATCCCACCTTGATGCTATAAAAAGAATTTTTAGGTATCTCAAAGGAACTCAAAATCTAGGTTTATGGTATCCAAAATGACCAGGCTTTGATCTTAAAGCATACTCTGACTCAGACTATG
>BQNB010163084.1:0-11248 GCA_026074375.1 Tanacetum coccineum | reverse complement strand
ATCAATCTGTTGAAATAAATTATCTAAAAGTGTATTTGCAAGACAAGTTACACGTAATCAATGAGTTGAAACATCTTTTAGCTCAAAAGAGTCAAAAGACTGAGTGTGAATTACTTGTTTTTGAATCTAGGATTCAGAAAATAGAAGATGAAAACGTGTCACTAGCTTTTTAGGTTTCTTCCTTAGTTAAAGAAAGAGAACATATTAAGTTAGAATATAAGAAGCTGTATGAGTCAATCAAGCAGACACGGGTAAAAATGAAACGTCAAACTGACTCTTTGCAACAAAAGCTTAATGATCAGATTTATGAAAATAACAAGTTAAGAGCACAGTTAAAAGGAAAGTTTTCTGAATCTCAAACAAATCATTCTGGTACAAGTGTGAATACTAAGTTTTCTAAACCTTCAACTTCAGGAACTAAACTTTATTCAGTAACTCCATTTCCTAACTCAAAGGTTCTTCCTAAAGTTGTTGAGAAAAATGATTTATCAAAAGCAGACACTTCACACTTGACTACCAAGAAGATAATTGAAAAATGCACAAAAGTTCTTTCCCCAGGTTTGCTTGATTGAGTCTGAACCGATCAACGCGTACTTTAAGAACAATAGGGTTGTGCATCGCGATTATCTAAAAGTCACTAAGGAGCATGTAGCAACACTACAAAAACATTTAAAACAAGCTAGAGCATTAAAATCTTTAGATGAAGATATAGGTTATGCCTCTAAGTTTGCTGCGTGAATTCAGGAATTGTTAGTGTATGTTAGTGCCTCTTGCCGTTTCACTCAAAGCGGGAATAAAAAGTAGGCTCCTGCTACAAGCCATAGAAAGACCAATAAGCCTTATGTAGATGCATCTAGAATGAAATAGACAATTGAGACAATCACAAAAGAGCATGCGGTAAAGCAAAACACTCGTAAGACTGACAACACTATCTTGCCTTCTATAGGAAGAGTAAGCTCTACTAATGCTAGCAGATCAAAGCCTAGAAGCAATACAAAGAATGATAAGATCCCGCAATAATCAAGTAGAAGCATAAAGAATAAAGTAGAAGCCCGCCATAGGAAGTTTAAGTCTAGTTCTAATAAGAACAATCATGTTTCATATTGTAATGCGAATGTTAAGAATGTTGCTTTGTCAAAGAATTCTGATACTATTTGCTTATCTTGTAATGAATGTTTGTTTTCTGCAAATCATGATGCTTGTGTTGTTCAATATCTTAAGAAAATGCAAAAAAGTAAAGTGGCTAAATCTACAAAACAAAAAGTTAAAAGAGAATGGAAACCAACAGGACGGATCTTTAAAACTGTGGGTCTTAAATAGATACCAACTGGTAGGACATTTAACTTGGTAGGAAAATCGTGCCCTCTTCTTCTTCTAATGACACGTCTGCCATAGTTGTTCCTTCTGGAAGCCGAATATGTTGCTGCTGCTAACTGTTGTGGACAGGTACTTTGGATTCAAAATCAATTACTTGATTATGGGTTCAACTTTACGAACACCAAAATTTTTATTGATAATCAAAGTACCATTTGCATTGTTAAAAATCTAGTTTTTCACCAAAGAACAAAGCACATAGAAATTAGGCACCATTTTATTAGGGATGCAAATGAGAAAAATCTTGTTCAGGCACTTAAGATTCACACCGATGCAAATGTGGCTGATTTGTTAACCAAGGCATTTGATGGACCTAGATTTCTTCATCTAGTGGTTCACATAGGGATGCTTAATCCCTAGATGCCATGGTTGAGGGGAGGATTTGGGTCCAAGGGGAGGACTGTAATTGTAAAAAAATTTCTAAGTAGTTGGTTTTTACTTTTAAATTTTTCCACTTAATTTTTCTTCTGGTAGTTTTTCATGTTTCTACTGATAGCTTTAGTTGTTTATGCTAGTCAAGTCTTTCCATGTATATGTTTTCGGTGTTTTGGTCTAAGATTTTGCAGATATTTAGTTTATAAGTGTGGTTTTGCATGAAGAAAGCGGCATTATACTGATGATACATATTCATTCTGGTTGGTTGAGTGTTTGACTATTGGTGAGGGAGTTCCTACTGGTCAATTTAAAGGTTCCTACTGGTAGAACAATTCCTGCTGGTTTTGTTAGTTTGATTTCGAGTTGACTTTTATTTGAGCATAACTTAAATTGAGTTTTACTCTAATTAAAAGTTATAGGTGAGAAAATTGGGATATTAATTCAACAAAGGGTCCTTACTTAAAGGGATAAGTACTATTTACCTTCACTTTTACTCATACCTAATCTCAAAACCCTAATTTCTACTGCTCTTTTTCTCACACCTCTCTCTCTCTTTGGAAAAATCAGTTCTTACTAGCAAACAACCAGTAAAACTACGAGAAAACTAAGGCAAAAACTTAAAAATACTTAAGGGAAGACCAATTTTAACTAAAAACGCAAAACGGGAATCCTAAACGGGACCTAAAAACCCTAAATTATCAAAATTAAGTCCTAAATTGATCTTTTTGGTTTTTATAAATCTTAATTGACTAAAAAGCTAGAACAAAGAAACTCAACCAAAAAACGAAAAAGATTAAGCTTAAAAAACACTAAAAACATGAATGATGAGATTTCCAATCCCGTTCTTTAAAAATCAAAATTTTGCAATTTAAACCTACGAAACAAATCATATTTTCCTAGGTTTTTAAAATGTTAAAAAAGAAATTTTTCTAAAAAAGAATTATATTTTTTTTTGATTTTTTTTTATAATTTTTTATGAATTAAAAACGATTTTAATGAAATTAAATGTTTAAAAATACTAAACTATTTATAAAAAAACTGAAAATCAATAAAATAGATTGACAGTGAGAATCAGGAAAAATAAGCTTGTGAGGAAAATAGCTTATCAAATAAGTAAAAACCACTTATTATAACAAAAGAAACTCAAAATTGTAAAAATAATAAACTTTGCAACATAAAACGAGAAAAGACCCCAGGGCAAGTTGGTATGTGTTGTTGTTAACACTTTGGGAACTATTTATAAATTTCATTTCATAAATTACTTTCCTAATTTAGAAAAACCTACGCTTAATTAACTTAAATACTAGACTTAATTCATTCATAAAAATACATTATATACACTTTACGCTCATATATCAATCATTCATCAAATTACATGATAACGCATAAAATCATGCCATCATTTCTATTGTTACAAAATATAAACGAAATGAAATAGCTACCAAAACCATAATTCAATCACTAATAGATGAACATGCATCACGGATTGATATCAAATACTCATATAAGATCACATAAGCACACAGTTATAACACATATAAATAATTTAGTCAACTCTAACGGTTTGACTAACCTGCTCAAGTCACGGTTGTCACAACACAAAACCCACAAACTTTTCTTCCTAATACTTAAGAACACACAATTTCGACATACAAAATCAAGCATATCTTACTCAATAGCTATCCCTATTAAAAATTGTTATACACGAATCATTATCACCCTAAAATGAACAAAACCCCTCTAACAATTTTCGTTTTCATTCAGTTTTAATTTTGAAGAACCCTAATTTGATTTTTTAGGGTTTTTGATCTTAAAACCATGTAAAAACGAAATTCTTTCGAGATGTAGGATCATTAGGGTTTAGGATCAATGTTTTAGTTATACCTTAAGCACGAAAATGACAGGAAATCTCGAACAAGGATGTGACGATTTTGTGAGAGAGTGAGAGAGATTTTTTTATTGTGTTTGTGTGTATGATTAACTGAGATACGGGGAGGGGGTGTTTGTGTATAAGACAAGTTTTGTTTTGTGCAAAAATGCCCCCCTCAACTTTAAAATCCTTTACACTTTCCATTTATAAGAGTATTTAGGCATTTTAAGTTAACACATTGGCACGAATAGTCCCTGTAGTTTTAACTAGCATACCTAACAACTTAAATTTGTACATATTCTCTCTAAGGCATAAACAAATAACATTTAAGGCACACATAAGGGAAACTCAATTAACTTTCCTTAAAATGGATATTCCGTTATTGTTTAAAAATCTTTATTCCTTTTATCAAATGACTTTCTAAAGAAGATGTTTGACATTTTTTTCCCCCTCAAACAATGACCCGTTTTCTATTCAAAGAGCTGTAGTCGTTGTTTAAGAAGTCAAATGTCTTTGAAAAGCATTTTCTGATGACTTAATGTTTTATTTTTGAAAATCAAACACCATGAAATAAGATTTCTCTTATTTTAAGACATAAGCGCACTGACACATACACTAATGGTATAAAGAAAGCACGGGTTGTGTTGCAAAGTAAACACAAGCCTTTCCATGGTCATAAAGTAGACCATGCCCGAGAATAAATTCCTGTTATGAGGTCAAGTTTTCTTTTTGAAATACTTGCCTTTAAGATGATGACCGGGTTGCTATCTGAAATAATAGCAAGCCATTTGGCATGTTTTGAAAACATTTGAACTTCTGCTCGAACTTCATTTACAGCCTCATATCATTATTTTATTAAATTGACATTTACTAAAACCGTAAATGTTATCGATTTTTCAGAAGACATGCCATTAATACCTCTTTTTATATTTTTCTCATTTTTAATTTTTTCTTTGGCTTAAAGATTTTATATTTTGTATTATGTTTTTTATAAAGGTTTTCTGAAAATGAAAAATCTTTTGTTTTTAGGTTTTTAATATAGTAATACATATTATAAACAATAAATTTAAAAATAGGTACCAACCACTATTTCTTCCAGACTTCATCTGCCAATTGTTTTAGGGTCTCTGGCGTAAAACTTCGCATTCCCAACTTGTTGATAAGAAATTCAATTCTTTCTCTGCCAAGGGCTTTAGTGAAGATGAGCTCTACTACTCCGTTTTCAACTTGCTCTTTTATGAAGTGGAATCTGATGTCAATATGTATTGATCGAGAATGTTAAACATTGTTGCAGCATAAGGCAATAGCGCTTTTGTTATTACAGTACATTGGAATTTTATTGAGTCCAATGCCATAGTCGATAAGCTGTGATCCCATACAAAGTACTTAAGCACAACGGCCAGACAAGGCTATATATTCAGCTTTTGTACTGGATATCGCAGCGCTTTTCTGCCTTTTTGATGACCAGCTAACAAGTCTGTCTCCCAATAATTACATACTTCCAGATGTACTTCGTCTAGTATCTTGGCAACCCGCATGATCAGCGTCTGCATAAGCTATTAGGGCAATAAAAGAATCCTGTAGATACTAGAGTCCCCTATTAACGGTTCCCTTTAGGTATTTAAAGATTTTTTTATAGCACGTAAGTGCTTTTCGGTAGGCTTTGCCTGATACCGGGCACACATGCATACAGCAAATATAAGGTCTGGTCTACTGGCTGTAAGATACATAAGGGTGTCCACCATTCCATGATAGTGTGTAGGGTCAACGGCTTTCCCTTGTATATCTTCATCCAGTTTGGATTTCTCCACCATGGGAGTATCCAAGGGGTCACTAGATTCCATATCATATTTTTTCAAAGATTCTAGAGCATATTTAGACTGGTTTAAAAAGATGCTTTTAGGACTTTGTAAAATCTGTAGTCCTAGAAAAAATCATATTTTGCTTATCATCGACATCTTATAATTTGAACACATTATTTTTGAAAATTGGTCACATAGTTCAAGTGTAGTAGATGCAAAGATAATATCATCAACATAGATTTGTACCAGGAGAATATCTTTGCCTTGTCTTCTGATGAACAATGCGGGATCTACGGTTCCTTTAGAGAATTCCTGAGAGAGTAGAAACATCGACAAAAGATCGTACCGCGCACGAGGAGCTTGTTTCAACCCATAAAGAGCCTTCTTAAGCTTGTACACATGATTCGGATTATCTTGATCTACAAACCCGTCTGATTGGCTGACATAAACTTCTTCGCGCAGAATGCCATTCAAGAATGCCTTCTTAGCATCCATTTGGTAGACGATCATATTCATGTGAGCAGCATATGCGAGGAAAATTTGAATAGCATCAAGTCTAGCCACTAGAGCAAAGGATTCCTCAAAATCAATTCCCCCTTCTTGACGGTAACCACGAGCAACCAAACGAGCCTTGTTCTTTAGAATTCCTCCTAATTTATCAAGTTTCACCTTGTAGATCCATTTTAAAGTAATGACCATCACTTTATCTGGATGAGGAACAAGTTCCCAAACTTTAAGATGTTCAAATTCATTAAGCTCCTCTTGCATTGCTTCAATCCAACATGCTTGAGTTAATGTGTCTTTATAGTTCTTTGGTTCAACTGATGTAAGAAAAGCATCATAGTAACAAAATAAGGATTATTCATGGAGTTAGAGTCTTATAGAAATAGGTCTTTCAAGTTCACCGATGATGTTGTCTAAAGGATGATCCTTGGTCTATTTGGTAACATGTTCTGAGTTAGGAGCAGCAGTGTGCACAATGGTGGGAATAACGTCCGAAGAAGAAGATGCTTTAGAAACATTTTCTGGAATTGGAATGCCAAAGAATGGATCGTTATTCATGTGTGCAACATCTAAGTCGTGATTCTCTTCTGCAACATCGTTAGAAATGACAGGAGGTTGAGTTTCAGGTGTTGTTTGTAAGTTACTAGATGATGGTGCATCTTGGTTAATAGTTGTTGAGGAAGGTGAATCGGTTGATACAGTAGGTTCTGGAGCTACTACTTCAGCAATTAGAGCAATGACATCAGGGGTTGGGTGATCAACACTTGATGAAGGGTTGAGTAATTAATCAAACAGTGGTCAAAACAAAATATCCCAATCAGTTCTTAAAGGTGGTACAAACAGTGTTAAAGGAGGAGTATGGCACGAGTCCTAAACAGATTATTGTAGGAGTCATTTCATGAAGTGCGGGTTCTAAACTGTTGTGTTCAGAAGCCATCGCTGTCAGCTCATCAAAATCTACATGAATTATTTCTATGATTCATCTTGTACGTCGGTTGTAAATTCAAAATGCTTTCTTTATGGGTGCATAGCCAATGAAAATACTAATATCAGCTTTTGGTTGTAACTTTCCTAAGTTCTCGCTATTATTTGTCGGATAACAAAGTGCACCAAATACATGAAAAATGATAAGTCGGGAAGTTTGTCATGTAAAAGCTCATATGGTGTTTTGCCATGACGAAGACGTATGATGGAACGATTTTGGGTATAACATGCGGTAGCAACTGATTTTGCCCATAAGAATAACGGAGCTTTTGCATAAATCAACATTGTGCGGGCAGCTTCAATTAGCGTATGATTACGTCTTTCAACGACACTATTTTGCTGTGGAGAGCGAGTAACAGATATTTCATGAGAGATGTCAACCTTCTCATAATATTCACGTAAAGTTTGATTAACAAATTCAGTTCCATTATCTGTTCTGATTCGTCGGACATGTACTTTAAGTCGCACTTAGATCATCTTGAGAAACTTGATTATGAAATCTGGAGCTTCATCTTTTGACCTTAAGCACTTTACCCATGTAAATCGAGAGTAATCATCGACAATGACGAGGATGTACTTCTTTCCATTAACACTTGCGACACGCATTGGTCCACAAAGATCCATGTGTAAGAGATAGAGTTTTTCTTGGTTGGTGTTTTTAGATTTAGGTTTGTAGGGTTTCTTCTTGCTTTTACCCATTGTACAAGCAGAACACAGATGGTCCTTTTCAAACTTTAGCTTAAGGAGACCTCGAACAAGACCGTGTCTAGCTAAATGGTTGATTGCACCAAAGTTCAAATGAGACAAACGTCGGTGCCATAGCCATGACTTAGTCTTTGAGGCCTTTGACAAGAGACATATAGGAGAGGACGCCATCATATCTCCAAGAGACAGTGTATATAGATTGTTGCCTCGATATCCAGTCAATAGATCAACACCTTCTAGATTACGAATGAAGCAGGTGTGTTGACGAAAAGCAACTTCAAGGTTCGAATCACATAATTTCCTAACGGAGAATAAGTTATGTCCAAGTCCTTCCACGTAGTAAACCCTTGAGATCGTAACATTCCCAACTTGATAATCACTATATCTCAGTATCTTTGCCACGTGATCATTTCTGAATTTGACTGTACCAAAAAATTTATTAACAAATTGGTGAGCTGAGAGCGATCTCCTGTTATATGCTTGGAGAAGCCGAAGTCCAAATACCATAGAACAATTTAGACGACCTGCATTCATCAAGAGAAGAAGATGGAACATCGGAAACTATGGATCCCTAAGATTTACTGGGTTCCTTTTTGTTAGAAGATATATATTTAATAATCTTAGTTTTGCTAACGGGAACATTAGTTTTAGATTTCCTAGGTTTCCTTGAGTAAACCAATGTTACTACAGGCTTAGGTGTATCACTTTCTGGAGCAGTTGGTTTCCTAAGGGGCACTTCAATAGTTGTGGTTATCCTAGTTAAATGGCACACATTTCCTACTATAGTGAAGGTCCAACCAGTAGGTCTCCAAGTGTATCCAATATTTGTGAACACTTTTCCTGTTGGTTTTCAAACTTTTCTCTTTGAACTTTTCTTAACAGATTTAGATTTAGTACGAGCATTCACATCATTGATAAAATCAAGAACACACAAATCATGATTATCATAAAGCATGCAACCATTACACTTAACACATAGAAGTTCAGAATTCACATTAAGCTTAGAATACTGCACATTTGTATTTCCTTTAGGTTCAACAAAATAATTCTTATTTTTCAAACTAGATTTAACTGTCCTAGGGTGGGCTTCTACTTTATTCTTCTGAGTACTACTTGGTGTTTGCTGAATCTTATCTTTCTTTGTATTGCTGAAGGCTGTGATCCGCTAGCACTAGCAGACGGTTTTACTCCTGTAGAAGACAACATAGGTTTGTTAGAAACTAGGTTTGATGAAGAAGCTATTTTTGTGTTTCCTAAGGATGTGATAGGCTCAGTGAATCTAACTGTTTTGTCCTTGTTCTTTGGGGTCACAGCCACTAATTTGTCACTTGAATTGTTGATGCTAGGGCAGGTTTGTCTGATTATTATAAGCAAATCCTGAATTCGTTTGGTATACTTACAAGCAGTGTCTAAGGAATTATTTAGAGGATTTTGTGATTTTCCTTGTTCCACTATTTCCCTAAGAATCGCAACTTGTTCCTGAGTGTGCCTAAGGTAGTCAGAGTGAGCTGTCCTATTGTTCAATAATCTAGGGGCTATTGGTTCCACATCAATCTTAAGCATTTCAAGAGCAATAGTGTGTTTGGTAACAACATTATCAGCTAAATCTTTTCCTTTAAGTTTCCATAATTCATCCTTAAGAGCTGTAATGACCAAATCTTTTTTCCTGAAGACTTACATTTAAATCAGAGATTTCCACAGACTTTTGATTAACTTGATTAATTAAAGCATCAAATTGTTCTTTTGATCGAATACGTGTTGATTTGATCGAGTCATAAAGTTGCTTATAGGTTTGTTTCAAATGTTTATTCTCAGCAATAAGCTTTGACACCTTATGATCCAATTTAATATTTATTGTTTCAATCTCTTCTATGTTGTTATCCCACTTGTTTAATCCATTACACAACTATGTTCTATACCAAGATGCTAGAAAGTAAGAAATCTTAGAGAGAGAAACTAGATTAGAGAGAGAATGGGAAAGTTACAAAAGAATGAAAATGCAACCAACACCCTTCACCAAGTGTGGAAGGGGTATTTATACCATGCCTTGCTATCTTGGCACTTGGGCTTTCTAAACGGGCCGGGCTTGGCTAAACTTGGGCTTTGAGCCTGAAACACGGACAATATTAGATTACAATCCAAGCCCGTTGAACCCGACTAGCCTATTACAATACAAGACCTAGTTTGACTTTCTAAGACCGATAACATTCTTGTTTGACTTAATATAATTAAGGCTAACAATCTCCCCCAATGTTGAGGTCTCTTTCTTCAAACTTCTCTGTATCACCGATGACATTGAAGATATGACGTTTAACGTTTATGCTTTGCCTTGTTATGGTCTTGTCTTGTTTGTAATGGCTTTGATCATTCATGCTTTGTGATCTTGATTTTGAGCCTTTATCTTTTTGACTTTGAGTTCTTGAGATCGTTATCTTGCATCATCTCCTTGACTTGAATCATCTTGATTTGACTTCCTTGATCAACTTGTGCTCTTGACCAACATGCTCATACTTGTTACATTCTTGTTTGACATATGTGATTATAAGTCTAACAATCTCCCCAATTGATGATTCTTTATTTAACTTTGAGGCTCTTTGATGGTGGGGAAGATTAGAATCAACTATCTTGACGTTGAATGATTGACTTTGAAAGCTTGAGAATGAGCATGTGGTTTATGAATCCGACTTTGCTGGAATGAGGCTGCAACACCGTCGTCTAAACCTGAAATAAGACAGTTAGCAATAAAAGATGAATATGGCTTTGTTATTCATCTTGAGTTCGGTTGCATTAACCTCCGGTTTCCCGTTTTATAGTATAAATACTATACCTGTGATCAGGTAGATTCAAAGAATCTCCTTGACAGGGTTTCCAGCTCAAAGCGTAGGATCTTCTAACACAGATGTATTAGATTCACCATGCTTGCTAGTTCTCATTACCGGAACGTCTCAAAGCAGACAACACGGTAAGAGTGAATCAGATAGTTACTATCTTTCTGATTAAGTCGTCAATTCATTTACTGGACCAAAATTGATATCCAGTTATCACAAGCTTGATTCATATAGAATCTTGCAAGTCACCTACCAAGAGCTTGTTTGATGTTGGCTCAAGCAGGATTTCTAACTTCATTATGAATACTTAAGTATCACTCGGATGTTCTGGCAAGATCTCAAGGATAATGCGTAGGACTCTTTGTTACAGCTTGTGAACTTTATGGTGTTCAACAAGTGTATTTTGACATTGTGTCCTAATGAGATTTATAATTTGATCTCTTCTTGGCTCTAGACTCGATTTGTGCACTTTTGGTTTTAGTAATCGAAGGCTAGAGCAGACTGCCACCTATTCAATATCAACAATCTCGGAGTGAGATGTCAATAGATAACGTGTGTATCTCCGTGAGAGAAACCTGAATGGCTGGGAAGGGTTGTGCATTGCATCGCTGGGTTCATGATTTCGTCTTCATTATCAACAATCATCTTTGTGATTTTGATAGATTATGAATTGACCCGGTTTCTGCCTAAGTTGTGTAGAGGGCTTCTTTCTTTTCACCATTTATCCATACATTTCTTTTTCATTCTTCAACCCCTTCAATGCTTACCAAGACTTCATTACTAACACTTTGTTGTGATTGTTCCAG
>BQNB010163083.1:0-14482 GCA_026074375.1 Tanacetum coccineum | reverse complement strand
GCTTTTAGGGTATTTAACACTAGAACTAGGAAGGTAGAGGAAAACCTGCACATAACCTTTCTTGAAAACAAACCCAATGTTGCAGGGAGTGGACTAGATTGGCTCTTTGATATTGATTTACTAACAAACTCTATGAATTATGAGCCAGTTACTGCAGGGAATCAAACTAATAAGAATGCATGTATCAAGGATAATATTCAACAATATATTCTGCTACCATTACTTTATGACAGTCCATAGAGCTCAGAGGATGCAGTTGCTGATGATGCTGGTAAAAAGACTAATGAAGAACCAATAAATGAGGGTGAAAGAAATGGTCAAGAGAAAGAAGGAGGAGCTTTAAATAAAGAAGATGATCAAAATGTGCAAGATTTCAGAGTTGCATTGGATAATTTACTTGTTCAACAAAAGAAAGGTTATGCTAATAGCACTAACAGAGATAGTACTGTTAGTCCATCTGTTAGTACTGCTGGGAAAAGTTTTACTAATTGATCTTCCTATGCATCATTTATGCTGATTTGGTGGATAATGCTAATCTTTAAATACTGGTATCCTCTTAGTTTTTTTGTGGTGATGCTATGATGATGAAGATGTGGGTGCAGAGGCTGACCTTAACAACTTGGAAACAACCATGAATGTCAGTCCTATTCCCACAACTAGAATACACAAAGATCATCCTAAAGACCAGATCATTGGAGACATAAATTCAGCTACTCAAACAAGGAGGATGACCAAGATTTCTGAAGAACTTGCTATGGTCAGTTACATCAAAAAGCAGAGGAGAACAAATTACAAAGATTATCAAAAATGCATATTTGCCTGTTTCTCTCATAAATAGAACCCAAGAAGGTGACACAAGCCTTGACAAATCCAAGCTGGATAGAGGCAATGCAAGATGAGTTGCTACTGTTTAGATTATAAAAGATTTGGAGATTGGTTAATTTACCTAAAGGCAATCATGCCATTGGAACAAAATGGGTTTATAGAAACAAGAAAGATGAGAAAGGGATAGTAGTTAGAAATAAGGCAAGACTGGTTGCACAAGGTTACACCCAAGAAGAAGACATTGATTATGATGAGGTTTTTGCTCCTGTTGCAAGGATAGAAGCAATCAGGTTATTTTTGGCCTATGCATCATTATGGGATTTATTGTGTACCAGATGGATACGAAGAGTGCCTTTTTATATGGTACTATTGAAGAGGAGCTATATGTGTGCCAACCTCCTGGTTTTGAAGATCCACATTTCCCTGACAAAGTTTATAAGGTAGAAAAAACTTTATATGGTCTACATCAAGCTCCTAGATCCTGGTATGAGACCTTGTCTACCTACTTATTGGAAAATGGATTTAGAAGAGGCACTATAGATAAAACTTTGTTTATCAAAAGGACAAATGTGATATCCTATTAGTACAAGTGTATGTTGATGACATTATCTTTGGGTATACAAAGAAGTCTTTGTGTGTTGAGTTTAAAAAGATGATGCACAAAAGATTCCAAATGAGTCCAATAAGGGAGCTCACTTTCTTTTTAGGATTGTAGGTAAAGCAGAAAGATGATGGAATCTTCATCAGCCAAGACAAGTATATGGCTGATATATTGAGGAAGTTTAATTTTTTCATAATGAAGACATCAAGCACTCCAATTGAGACTAACAGGGCATTTCCCAAGGATGGAGAAGTTGAGGATGTGGATGTTCACTTATATAGATCAATGATTGGATCATTAATGTGCTTAACAGCTTCTAGGCCTGACATAATGTTTGCTGTTTATGCTTGTGCAAGGTTCCAAGTTACTCCTAAAGTCTCACATCTTCATGCTGTAAAGAGGATCTTTAGATCCTTGAAAGGTCAACCCAAATTGGGCCTTTGGTATCCTAGGGATTCTCCATTTGACTTGGAAGCTTTTTCAGATAGTGATTATGCTGGAGCTAGTCTTGACAGGAAATCCACAACAGGAGGTTGTCAATTTCTTGGCAAAAGGTTGATTTCATGGCAATGTAAAAAGCAAACAGTGGTTGCCAACTCAACAACTAAAGCAGAGTATGTTGCTGCTGCTAATAAAATCAAATGCTTGATTATGGGTTCAACTTTATGAACACAAAGATTTACATTGATAATGAAAATACAATATGTATTGTGAAAAATCCAGTGTTTCACTCTAAAACCAAGCACATAAAGATTAGGCACCATTTCATCAAAGATTCTTATGATAAAAAGTTGATTCAAGTGATCAAGATTCACACAGACCATAATGTTGCAGATCTTCTCACAAAGGCCTTTGATGTTAGCAGGTTTAACTTTCTGATTGCTAGCATTGGATTACTTAATCTTTGAAGTATTGTTTGAGGGGAGGTTATGCACATATGATGCTTGGAAAGAAATATGACAGCAGTTGATAATTGATTTCAAGTTAGTACCGTTGGACTAACTTATTGCTGGTAAGTATAATTAACACTGCTAGTTATATTTACTACTGTTGTGTTAACACTGTTGTTATACTTAAGACTGTGAGTATTGAGAGAAAAAGAAAAACCAAAAACAGATAGAGTGAATAAGTGAGCTTAAAAGAAATGAGAGATGTGGTGAGCATTGAAAACAAAAAGAGAGCTGTGTGATTTGAAAAACAAAAAGAGTGTATTGATGAGCAAAAAGAAAAGAGAGATGTGGTGAGCTTAAAAATAGAAAGAGAGCTGTGGGAATTAAAAATAGACAGAGTGTTATGGTAAGTAAAAGAATTGAGAGATAAAAGTGAGATGAAAAACAGAAAGAGAGCTTGAGTATTTGGTATTTTGGTTTGGTTAACAGTTCTTAACTCTTATTCATGGGTTATGTATAAATATGGATCCTTATGAATTCTCACATGTCTATCTAGTCAATTCTAGTGTGCTTGTGATGAATAGAGACATATTGTTGTAAAATTATTAAAGAAGGGGTTAATATTGTCTGACAAGTTTTAAGTGCTGCGGGACAATATTAGTACTGCTAGGCTAATTTTAGTACTGCTAGGCTAAAATTAGTACTGCTATGATACCGTTAGTACTATTTGAGGCATAACAGATTTTTGGCATTTTAATATAGCTGTTGAGATATTTCTGCCAAATATTTCGCTTATAGGGGTCTATAATTTGAATAATTCTTGATCTTTCTTTCTCTCATAAGATTACTTTAGGATAAAGATTAAATTTTATTCAGTCGGTCAAATCAAAATCTTAAGTACTCTTAATAAAATCTTAATTAACTTTACCAAATAAACATATTCTCCCAACCGAACCTATCCCAAATCTCACTCACTCTTTTCACTATCAACAATGGCAAGTTTGCAATTTTGTGATACTTATAACATGGTTGCCTACCTCAAGAAATCATAAAGAAGTGAAGGTTTTCACCAGATTGTAGATTTTCTAAATTCTAGTCACATCAAGTATGCTCTTACTGAAAATCCACCAATCTATGAGTCTTTCATTAAACAGTTTTGGCAAACTGCTTCTGCAAGCACTGATTGCTGGTTAAATTCAACCTTTTAATTATATAAATATATAATAAATATATAAATAATAAGGCTAAATCAAAGGTAAAGTATTCCGAGAGGTTTTTAAAAGATTCATTTCTATCCAAAACAAAATCCCTCAAAAATCTACCTTGGTCGTTCTCCCAACGATGCGTGAATTGAGAATCGGGTATACGTTCGTGATCGCGTTTTTGAATGGTTTAAAGATTTTAGGTTGGGATTCCTAATTCTACGATTAAAATGCAAAAATGATTAAAGAAAACCTAAAAACGAAAGCTAATAAGTGATTAAACCCTAAAAACGAGAACGGGGGCGAAACCCGTTCTTTAAAAAACAAAATTTTACAAAATTAACCCTACGAAAGCAAATCTAATTTTCCTAAGTCCTAAATGATAAAAGAAAATTTTGAAAAAAAGAATTATATTTTTTTGACTTTTTAATAATATTTTATGAATTAAAAACTGATTTGAAAAGAAAATTTAATTAAAAATAGTAAACAAATTTGGAAAAATCTGAAAAATTACTGAAAAATACTTTGAACAGTGCTTGGTTTAGGAAAAATAAAAGCTTTGAAAATGGCTTAAAAATAAGCCAGAAATAAGCCTTAAATGGCTGAATGCTTATTGGGAGAAATGAGTATAAGAAATAAAAGGTGGGTAGGGCTAACAGATAGCCTTACTGGTTATAACACCCTGTGTTTTCAAGTCTTTGACGATGTCAATAAATGTACTATTTATTTTTAGTATTGTACGTGTTTGCATTAAATTGTAAACGTTAAGTTAAATCGCGTACGCCAAAAATTAGCGTTCAATGTAAACGGGCATCAAACAATTAAATGTTTACATCAAGCAAGGGTTATATAATTATTTTGAGGATAATTATTAACTTTGTTCATTTTATTTTTATCGGATACGTAAAGTGTATACGTTTCGCGATAAATTGCGTTTAGGCACTCCCGGAACCACAAAAACTTTTCTACGCTTCAACAAATACCCACTTTTATACCCAATACATAAAAATTACATAAATATATCATGTATATGGTTATTTTGCCGAAAATATTACAACATATACAAAGATATACTTGAAAAATGACAAAACTCTTTATTTTGGTCAAAGTGACACCATACTTCTTTAAATGTATACCATGCTTTGTACCATACTTTGACTAGAACCATACCATGGCCATACCTAAGACTTTGACCCATTACTTGCACCATACTTTGACTCCTAGACCATACCTTGCACCATACTTACATGTATACATAAGAGAAGTAACTCTTATGCTTTACACTTAGCTAGAAAACCAAAACCAACCTCCCTTTTTCTCTACAATAGGCCACGGCATCAAGCAAGCACTCTAACAAATCCATACAAAATTTTATTCAATCCATACACTTCTATACACACCTATTATAAGTCATTCTAAGGTGTTTCCAACCATTGAATCACCAATTGCAAGTTATAATCAAGAAAAGCAAGATTAGGGTTTTCTTAAGAAAATAAGGGTTTTCTTAAGTGCCTTAGCTTTGGTTTTAAAGACTAAACACGGGTTTAGCATTTGTTTCTCATCATCATCATTCATCATAAGGTCTACCTTAAACCTTTATGTTCTTAGTTTATGAGTTTTTATATATATGATATGCTATTTAGTGAAATCACCATTAGGAATACTTTTGAACATGAAAAATATAATTTTTCTTGTGATTATGATTTTGTACACTTTTTCACATATTATGATATTGGTAATATCATGAAATAAAGGATATATAAGTTTTGTACAATCTTGGTTTAAGTATAAAAAGTTAATATGTAAACTTGTAATTAAAAGTTAAGAAAGAAAGTTTATGATTTTATGTAAAGTTAACAATTTATGATCTTGATGATCTTGGACAAATATGAACTTATGAACATTATTATATGTATAACATGTGATATATATAATTATAAAAGACTTGTGGTAAATTGTGAGGTTGAAAAGTATATAAAACATATTATATAAATAAATTATATAAAAGATCATTTTGGGACAGAAAGTTTTCGAATTCCAAACAGGGGATTTTATGTTTTTATAAGATAATACAAATCACGACGATTCTGAAAAGGGTAAGAAACTTGTTAAACGGATTAATAACGAAAAAGTTACGTTAAAAACGAGTTATACGTTAATTAAACGGAGTTTATAAAATGACTTTTATAAAATTTATATCAAACAGCTAGTTTGATATTTTTAACAAATAATACATATTTTTAGGATTCCAAAATGATAAGAATCGTAATTTTTCAATAAATAACGAACGAGTTATGAATTTCGCAAGTTTACGACAAATAATACTTTTATAAAACTATTTTTATAAAAGTTACTATTCATGACAGAAAGTTATATTTTTGTAAACCTCATAAAAATATAGAACTTTCAAATACGAGAACGTCCTCGAAAGAATCACTAAAAACGGAGCTATAACGAATAAAATACGACGTTTACGGGTTTTACGACGACAAATACTAATTTTAAGAAACCCCATCGACTGTCATAACAGTAAATAGTTACTGTTTTCATCAGTTGAGAGAAAATTTATGAAAAATGTCAAAATACGATAACAACCGTCTTAATACGAAAAGATGGGCATAAGAAACGCGAGAATCGGGCTTAAAACGCAAAAGTTATGCTAGTTTTACTAAAATGGTAATTATAAACGTTTTAACTTATTAAACACAATTTTACCAAAACCATTAGTTGGTGATTGAGCTATATAGAATATTATGTGGTTATCAAAGTACTATATTACTAGGGAGTTTCATAATGAGGCCTCTTCGGATGCGTTTCGACGAGTTGTTGGATTTAACGATTTAAAGTGTCCAAACAACCCTCGAAACGATGTCAATGACCTCTTTATTATGATAGCCCGAACGATAGTACGATGTGACAACTATAAGATTATATTCAAGTACTTGGTACTTATACGTCCTATGATAATTTAGGTTGCATTCGATCTTTTACCGTGGACCATATCTGCAGTACTGGATTATCTGAACTTCCCCAAGGTGAGTTTCATAAGCCCACATTTTTACGATTCAATGATTTATAAAATTATGGGGTGAAACATGCTTTGTTTTACAAATTGGACGCAAGTATTGATTACATGTTTTGCCCTAAGTAAGCAGATAAACCCAATTAAGCCCAATATCATGAACTGTACAATTGCAATAGATGAGTTGGGAATTACATTATGTGAGCGCGAATGTTAATTTAATAGATCTATTCGGGAAACGACCTCCCCCGTTCGGGGTTACAAGCTAATCACCAAGAACGAACGTTATAGGCATGTCGAATTTGGGAGTTTTCGGGTTAAAACACCATGTGCTGCAGAAATTGCAATATTATCGTTTAAATTGCAAGAATGAATCGACGAGCTTCAGTGTCATGACATAGTGTAAATGTAATCTATTTTTGTGAGTCTTGCATGAGTTTTCATTATTCACTAAAAAGTCTTGTGGTCCGACATATTAAACTATTTATCAAACCGAATTAATTCACCAACATTTTGTTGACGTATTTAAGCATGTTTTCAGGAGATCAATAGTCAAGGGCTGCCATAGGATTCATTGGGTTTTTATTTTTGGATTGCTACGCTTAAAGATTTAGGTGCATCATATTTGGAGGAAATGTATTCCAACTTTTGTAATATTCAACAATGAACAAGAAGCTATAAGCTTTGTATAAATCTTCAATTAAATCAATGTATCATTTTAAACGACTTTATTGTGTCGTTCTTCTATATCCTGTGCTGTTGATCTTGAAATACACGCCCCGGACCCCTTATTCCTCTCGACCCAATTTGGGTGTTACACTGTGCCGTTGGTTAAGTGTGTGGGAGTGTGGGACGACTATGTGTTAAGAGGGAGGTCTAGGGGTCGAATCCTTAGGCCTCACTTTTTGGGAAAAAAAAATTTTAAACTTATGAAACAGATAAAAATAAGCAAATTTAAAAAAAGTGATTTTTTACAAAAAGTTAAAATAAGCACAGCAATAAGCAAAGTTAAATGACAGATTCACTTTTTAACTCTAAGTCATTTTTAACTAACTGTTAAGCAATTTATGGCAAATAAGCAAATGGAAAAGAAAAATAAGCTAAGGCTAGGGATAAACTATACCTAAAAAAAAGGGTAAAGCTAAACAATAGAGTATGAGTGCAAGAAGGCAATAATGAATAAAATGAACAAGGAAAAGGGGGGGGGAGGAAAAATTTAAGAAAAAGTTAAGAGAATTTAATAATCAATGCGAGAAAAAACCAAATAAAAACCGAATAAGAAGAATAGAGCAGGCAGGTAGGACTGGTGAACTCCATACAAACAAAAATAAGCTAAGAAATAAAACAGATAATCCATGAAAAGCAATTAAGCTACAAGCTAAAATGGGCAATCAACCAGCCAGACAACTATTTGAGCTTAATTTTAAGCTATTTAGAGGAACCTTATGGCTATTTGGCTTATATGAGCTTAAAGCCTAGCTTAAGGGCTATCTAAATCAGCAAAGATAAAAGAGTTTGAAACTAAATTAAGCTAGGAAAAAGGGTTGTGAAAAGGGCTTAACACTCAGCACAGGGTATGCAATTTTTTGTTTTCTTAAAAGACTAGATGCTGAAAGCAGGCAATAAAATAAGCTAATAAACAAGTTTCAAAATGAAAAATAAGTAAAAACAGATGGAGTTCACCAACAAAAGAGCTTATGCTCAAAAATTCAAGATCTAAAAACTATTTTAAGTAGCTGAAAGTTGAAAATGAAAAAGGGACTTTTAGACTCAAAGACACTTAACAAAAACTTGTGACAGATTTGATAAAACAAAACTATACTAAAGGACACTCACACTACTGCATTAGACACTTTAAAAACAACACAAAAACTAACCTAAAAAGATGGTTTTAAAATCTCAATCAAATAAGAACTATGAGACTGTTTTTGAACACAGTTTTGAAAACCTTTTTTTGACAAAACTTAAAAACAGACTTTGAGACCTTAAAACTCTATAAAACGGCTTATAAACAACTTAAAAAGGCTGACCAAAAGTGGCCAATTGACCCAATAGGTTTTTAAAACACTTTTGGCCCGTTTGACACCTTATGCCAGACACCTCTTTAAAAATGAAAATTCCACTTTTAAGCTGATTTACAAGGATTTAAGGAATGGGTATTGAAAACAGATGAAAGCAAAGCAAAGTTAAGCACAAATAATCAATAAGCACACAAAGATAAGCACTACAATAAGCATATTAAATTAAGCAGATTTAAAAGCAAATGAGGACAGTTTTGAAGAAAAACTTAACAAAGGACATATAAGCAAATAACAAACATAAACAAGCATAAACAACTTAAATAAGCAAGATTGAGCAGTAGATAAGCAGAAATAAGCACTTGAATAGTAAATAAGCAAAACTTGAAAAATAAGAAAAAGAGAACTCACAAGGGTCCAAGCTTTTGGCAATGATTCAAAGACTCAAAACCAATCCTATGTGCTTCCCATGAAGCTCTAAACCAAGGCCATCTAAAATATACCTTGCTCTTTGCTTTTCTTGACAGATTTTGTGATTTTCAAAAAAAAATTGGATTTTTTTAAACAGAATTGAAAACAAACTGAATATATAAGCTTTTAATCACTCAAAATCTTATACAAGGGCTTATAGACAGTATTTAAAAGACAGTTAAGTAAATGACAAGTATTTAAAGAAAGCTTAAATTCTCATTAACTTAAAAAATACAATGCTTAAAATTAAATGACAATAATTTAAATGACAAGAAAATTAAATTGCAATATTAAAAATGGACAAAATTCTGTTAATACAATACTAGACTTAACAAGAATTCGACAAAAGCTAATAAGCTACATATGCTTATATTTATACTAAAGTACTAGGTCTTGAGTCTTCTCTTGCTGTGTTTCTTCTAAGAGAGAGTCCAAGGAGTGTGTTTATTGTGTGAGTAAGTCCTCAAAATCAATCTTGGCCATGTATCTTGCTTTGTGCCCAAGGTCTATAATCGTATCCCTTGATTTCCTTGTAGTTTCCCCCTTCAACAATGGCCGTGTTAATGGGATTGTTACGTGTTTTCAAGAGCCCATGTGGGGTGGGGAAGGTGATGTTTTTGTCTGGTGGGAATAGTAAACAAGGTGATAATGAAAGTGATGATGAACAGAGGTTTTGGCGGGAAGGGGTTGTTTTGTTTGTCTCGGTGAAAGTTTGGTGGGATTTGACATAATTGGTCCCTCATTTTATGTGTTATTATTTCATGAATCGTCCTTGGTAGTGTAAACATTTTAAGGGGATGGCAATTATAGTCCCTCATTGAGTATAGAGGGATTACACGTATGGTCATTGTGAACTAACAGAGTTAAAAGACTTAGGTTGTTATGGCTTAACAGTCATTAAGTGGGGATTGGGCCTTTATATATTGATTTGGGCCGTGTGGATTCAAAAGAGTTTTGGGCTTATTTCTTTGTTTTGGTCTTGATATAGTAACTTAATGGGCTGACCCGATAAGTTTTCTTCGGTTTTGGCTTTGACTTTGACTATTGACTTTTTGGGGTTGACTTTGACTTGGACTTTGTTGACTTTGACTTTGACTTTTCACGCTTTTCTATTCCGTGCTTGGTTTGTCGTTTTTGGCTTCATTTTTCGTCCTTTTGTCAGATATCCGTTTCCTGCACAATATAAATGAAAACATACAAATACAATATATTTTTGGTACGTTTTTGGTCATTTAAGTCTGATTTTAAAGGTCAAAGGTATGTGTATTTAGGCACAAACCAAAATCCCCCATACTAAACTATTGTGTGTCCTCACGTAATGTTATAAGTAAACACTTAGAAAACTAAGACTCTTAATCCCCCTCGACTAATAACCTCGAAAAGTAGCTAAGTGTTCGTCAAGGGGAATGAAAGAATCAATAGCTTTGACAAGCCCCGTTTTGACCATTTTTTATATTTTTACTAACTATACTAATATTTTTGTATTTTTTTTCTTTTTCGCAACTAACTAACGTGTTTGACTTTCGTTATTTTTATAACTTTAGGGATCATAGAACAAGATGCATTTCGATCCTAAAATGCCCCAAAAAGGATAAATTCATCGTTCCTGACTTTTCACTTATTCCAAACCAAGCTTAAAATGAAATCACCATTAAATATTAGTTAAGATGCTAACACTACTTATATTTGTAACCTGTGAACTTTTCACTCCCGACAATTATTATACATATTAGGTGAATGTGCCATTTCAAATTTCAACTGTGGATCAACATTTTGCAAAACTTTATGCTTCACGTTCCACCCGAGAATAATAAGTTTGAAGGCAAGATCATCCCATGTAGCGACTTTCGTCTCGGCACATCCCAACCTTGCGGCTAAGTGACCAGGCTTTTGACACCCCACAAAGACAAGTATCGGGACTCACGGACCTTCGGTTTCAAAAACTCTTAGGTTTCCCGTATATACATAGCTTATTTAGAAAAACTTAAAATGAAATAGTCTTAGTTCAAAAGCATATTTAAATTTAAGAAAAAGAGATTTTCCCTATATTTATTAAATTACATTTATTACACTTAATATAATTATTCAATAGTAAAGCCTTATAAACTATGGGAAATCTCGACCTTTTAGAACGCTGCACATCGGTAATGTAAAGCCTGGCAAGATGCAACAAAACTTTTATCAGTCCTCAGGATTATATATTCTTACTATGAGGCTTTATTTAGTATAGGTTGTAACCTCGTGTTGGAGGCCGGACATGTCGGACCGTTGACGAGATATGCATCGTAAACCCTTTTATTAGCACACAGTTTATAATTATTACCACACACATTTTTTTTATTACCATGACATAGAGAAATTTTCGTTTTAGAAAATTTAAGTATAAATTTAAACTAAAATTATTGATATCGACTATACTTCAGAATTTGTTGATTTAAGTTTAATTTTCAAAATAGCACGTATTATTAGTCCGGTTAGGAGCTTATGGGAGAAAAAGCGACAAATTACCACACATAGCTTGTAATATTTCAATAATCCTTGTTAGCATCTAACTCATACTTAACTCTATCATTTTTCGTTCTTCGCAAAGATCCGCGAACGCTTAGTCTAAAAGTTAAGGAACAAGCTAGAGCTCAACACGCTCGATCGAGTCAAAATTTATTCTTATTATACCCAGCAGGAAAGTCAAAATTGTAACAAAACACTAATTTTATTTTTGAAAATTTTTAAAATTTTTCATTTTTTTGAAATTTTGGTGGTAAAAACAGGATTACATGAAAACAATGACTGCAGGCATAATCAAATCGATAGATCCCCCCCCCCCCATACTAGAATTAAACATTGTCCTCAATGTTTTAAGAAGGGTCTCTACGCAAATCTAATGCCGTTTATTAAGTATGCACAAAGATAAACATTAGTCGATAAGATTTGGATATCGGATTCCTAAAATGAAGCTGAGGATGTGAAGCTCGAGTAAACGAAGGACAAAACCGCGAGCACGAGAGGCTTCAAAAATCCAGGCAATCCTAGACATACAACAACACAAACACGAAAATGGAAGAGGCGAGCCTCTCACAACAAAAAAAACACGTATTCATAATTACTAAACTATAATCATATTAGGATAAGCATGGTTTGCCTCCCACGAAGTGCTTGTTTAAGGTCACTCAGCTTGACCCGATCCCCCCATACTTGAACTGGTCAAGGGGGTAGAAATGGAGACACGGAACATCCAAAATACGGATGTCTTCTCCATAAGAGCAAGGAAAAATCTCCATCGGGCTTTCAAAAATTTTAATGACTTTGAAAGCTTTAGGGCCCCGATGAGATAATTCTGAGAGAATAGAAGTATGAACTCCTTTAGAAGTGATTATCCCGGGGTTGAAAACTTTTTCCTCGTTTTTGGATGAAAACGAGAGTAGAGTTTCAGACCCGGGAACTTCTTTTTGGAAAGGAAGTTCATAAAGAGGAGGATTAAAATCCTCAAGAATTAAAGAAGAATTTATGGCCTTCTTTACATTCTTTTCCATTATTGCAAGATTGGTGACTTCATAAAGGTTTTCATGAATGAGTATACCCGGATTAAATACCTTGTCCTCATTGTTGGTCAAAGACAAAGCATCAACCTCGGAAAAATCCACATAGAAAACCAAGCCACACTCGGGGGAAGGAAGGAAATCACTTGATCCAGGAAGATCAAGTTCATTAATCAAGATTTTAGAATCTTTGATTTTCTCTTCCTTAGAGTCAGAAGGATCATCATAAGTATCATCATTATTGGTTTCAAGATCAAAAAGTTCATCATCATAATCATCCCATAATGGTGGGGATGAGTAATCAAGAGCATGTTCATCGGTGAACATCTCAGAAATGGTATCAACAAGATTGTCATCAGGAGAATTTTTATCAACCGAATCTTCGAGAATAGAATCCATTTCCTTGATAGGATCATGGTTAAGCAAATACTCTATTTCTCAAAGATCGGATTCGGCATTAAAGGGAAGATCATCATTTCCTGGTGGAAATGTGATATGAGCGAGTTCATCGGCGAACTCCTCAAGAGAATAGTCGCTAGTCTCAGAGATTGGGAGATTAGGTAAAGAAGAAGTGGTACTGCCACTTAAAGAATTATGAAAAGGAGGGAGAGGAGATGAAGGATTACTATTTCCTGGTGGAAATGAATCACTTGCGAGATAAGCTTCGAATTCTTCCCAAATTAAATCACTTTCTTCGATGGAAGTAAGTGTCGGGGAAGAAGAAGAAGACTTGGTCACGGGTTCTGAAATCGGAGTGGGATTGCCACTCAATGGATTATCATGATATAGAGGGAGATCTTTGGTTTTATCAAGATTTAGCAAGTTCTCAATAATGTCTCCCTCCGGATCAAAGATATCATCATTAACGTCCGGTGAAGTTAAGTCGGTATGAGAAGTGAGAAAAGAAGTGGGATTGCCACTTAGATGATTTGTTGCAAACAAGTCCTCAAGATAATCTTTATGAGAGACATTGTAGATGTCAATCATGTTGATTGATTCTTTTTTAGGCTTGTTAGAATAGCTTGAAGTATCATGTCTCATGTTCAAGATTAATCTTTCGTCACAGTCACGAAGTATCATTTCTTCTCCGTGAACGTCAATCAAAGCACGAGCGGTCCGTAAGAAAGGTCTTCCCAAGATTAGGGGGACTCGAGGATTGCTTTCATAATCAACGATGACAAAATCAGCGGGGAATGTGAACTTTCCAACCAGAACAAAGACATCTCTTGCAATTCCAGCCGGTGTACAAATTGCCCGGTTAGCTAGTTTAAGGGTCATGCGGGTGGAAATAAGCTCGGGTAAACCTAACTTTTTCCAAACCGAGAGTGGCATCAAGTTGATGCTAGCACCTAGATCGGATAGGGCTTTGCACTTGAGCTCACTAAAACCACACGGAATATGAAATTTCCCAGGGTCTCCAAGTTTCTCGGGTAACTTCTTAAGGATAACCGTTGAGCAATTTTCATTAAGGGGTGTGTTTGCCAGCTCTAAAAGTTTCTATTTGTTGGAAAGGAGAATTTTAAGCATCTTTTGGTATTTCGGGATTAGAATCAAAGTATCGACAAGAGAGATATTGATATGAAGTTGTTTGAACATTTGCCAAAATTTGTGAATTTGGACTTCATCTTTCTCTTGCAGTTTTTCTTGGTGCATTCTTGAAGGATAAGGGATATTGGGGTGAAGAGGATCCCTTTTGTGCACCACATAATTCTTTAGAGAAGTAGGTTTAGCTTTTTAGACAAGAGGAGGTAGGACCTTAATGGTATACTCAGTGAGTCCCGGGTCCGTTAAAGTCTCCTCTGTACGTTCATCCTCCTTCAGATTAATGAATGGAGGAGTGGTATGTGTTTAATTACACATACCTTTTGCCTTTAAAAATGAGCTAAAATAACCAAAAACGGACTTAAAATGCCAAAT
>BQNB010163081.1:0-14482 GCA_026074375.1 Tanacetum coccineum | reverse complement strand
TATATACTAGTCCAGTTTTTAACTTTTCAATGACTTGACTTTCCAGCAAATTATTCAAAGATTTAGATGAATTTTGAAACTTCTCTAATGTTAGTTTTAACTCATCTCTCTTTGTTGGGAATTATTCATTCCTAACTTAGTGTCGTTAGTGATAATACTTAGTACCGATAGTTATAGTTAGTACTGACAGTACAAAGTGTTAAGTACTGCTCAGATAGTTAGTACCGTTAGTAGAAAATAGTAGTACCGTTTAAGAGATATGTATGAGATATCGTAGGAAAGGATATGTATTATCTTTTGTGCATTTTGTAAGTCTGTTAGGGTTTATCCTTGGTCTATAAAAGGAACCCTACGACATTAGAGAGTGAAACACAAGAACAACTCATCTCATACAATCATATCTTATAGTTAGTAATCTGTAATCACTTAAAGCAGATTAATAGAAATCAAAGTTTAGTATTTATTGTTCTTCTTAATACTATTGTGTAGATTCCGCATATACAATTAGTATTCATAGTCAGTGTTTCTATATAGTCAATCTGTATTTATACAAGTTGGCTATCACCCTTAGCAGGCTGCAAAGATCTGTTCAGTTTGGGACTCACATATGCTAAACAAGGATTAGTTGGAAATCTTAAGAGCTCATGTATGTAATTTGTTGCTTTTTATCCCATAAGCTCTTAACCGAAATAATAATACGTACTATTTTTGGAGATTAAACTTAAATCAATAATTTTTATGTAATATATAGCAAAAAATTTAGTCTTAGTTCAAACTTATACTTGATTTTTTCAAAAACAAGTCTTCTCTTTATATAAAAAAAATATTTATATAATGATAAAATGATGAAAAAATATAATAAACTGTGGGCTGATAAAAGTTTACTACCTCTTGCCGGCTCACAACCGATGTGGTAGTCTTCTAAAGAAAGCCCATAGTAAGAATAAAAATTCAAGACTGATAAAAGTTTGCTGCATCTTGCCGGCTTACAACCGATGTTGCAGCCTTCTAAAAGGTTGAGGGTTACAATTGCATAAATATTATGTTTAATATTAAGGATGAATTAATAAATAGATTTCTTTTTGTTAAATTTAAATATGCTTTTGAGCTTTGACTATTCTATTTTAAAAGCTATGCATATACGGGAAACCTGAGAGTTTTTTAAATATAAGGTCCGTGAGTCCCGATACTAGTCTCTGTGGGGTGTCAAAAGCCTGGTCACTTAGCCGCAAGGTTGGGATGTGCCGAGACGAAAGTCGCTACATGGGATGATCTCGCCTTCAAACTCATTATTCTCGGGTGGAACGTGAAGCATAGTATTTTGTAAAACGTTGATCCATGGTTGAAATTCAAAATAGCACAATCACTTAAGATATAATAATTGTCGGGAGTGAAAAGTTCACAAGTTACAAATATGAGTAGTGTTAGCATCTTTACTGATATTTAGCTGTGATTTCGTTTTAAGCTTGGTTTGGATAAGTGAAAAATCGGGGACGATGAATTTATCCTTTTTGGGGCATTATCGGATCGAAATGCATCTTGTTCTATGATCCCTAACAGTTATGGAAATAACGAAAGTCGAAATATTCTAAGTTTATAAAAAAAATAAAAAAAAATATTAAAAATGGGAAAATGGGGTGTTTTATAACTTGTGATTTCTTAACTCTCCCCATAAATGACTTTACTACTTCTTAAAGGATTAGTGAACCCTTTAAGGACCCCGCATCACTAACCCTCCTAATTTGGATCCTTTAGACGACCGTGTATCACCAATTGCTTCTACAACTTCAGACTCGAATGATGAGCCAATGGGCACACCCTATACATTCTGATTACTAAGGCAGATCAGACTAGAATCTGATCCAAGAGGAGTTTTCTGAGGACCCATCCAGAAGACATCCTACGATGCTCATCCGTACTGATACCGCCGCTCAGATTGTACCCTCTACACAAACATCAACCATTATCAATCAGGACATAGTTTTACCTATAGCCATGTACATGACTCTCATGGCACGTACATTAGATGTGACCGAGAAAAAGACTATCCTTCCTCAACTATTTTAATCCAAACTATTTGAGGTAGCCATTGCTCGAAGGTTGTCAACATCTCCACTCTACCACACATCATCATCACCTGACTACCATCATCTTTATCATACTCCTTCTACGTTCTGGACCATCTCGTAAGAGGTCCCGTCCTTTACCTTCACCATCTACAAGACTGTCTCGAAAGAGATGTTGGTCCCCTATACCAGCAGCTCTAACAGCTATAGAGTTATCACTTGTAGCAGCATTATTACCTTCCATACCTATTGAGTTGTTAATGCCTCGCAATAGATTTGGAGCTATGGACAGGATTGAGACTGCAAAGAGAGAGATTGAGTCATTGAGAGCTAGGCTCGCAGCAGCCGAGATTCACATTGCTGCTCATCAAAGAGATGAGATTGGCAGAGACATCAGAGAGGTTGGGTATAGAGCGCGCCTCAAGAGGATCGAAGACACCTTGCATAGAGATAGATAGGTCATTATCCTTTTAGCTTATGTTGGAGTCTACCAAGCATCGAGTTAGTACACGGCTGGTAGTCATGATATTGATAAATCACATATCTTAATTATATCCATAAAATAGCCCTTAAATATCAAAATGTGCAAAAAAATACTTGATTTTGTGTATTTTGTTGTTTGTGAATGTGTAGGTACGGATAATGCAAAAATCACAAGAAAAACGGTCAAAGTCGGACAAACACAGACACGGGAACGGAAGAGTACAAAGGAGCCGGAAGATTGCTATCAATGGTCAATAAAGTCAATCCTTGGTCAACATTGGTCAACCATAAAAAGACAAAATCCTCAAAATACCCAAAATGCCCTAAATGTTAAATCCTAATTTCACCAAAAGTCCCTAAGCCCTAACACCGGTATCTCTTTATAATATAAGGGATAACGGTCGTTATCCCTTTATAACTTAACTCTTATAACCAAGCCCAAACCTCAACCGGCCCAATCCCATTTCTTTTTATAAAAAACCAACCTCAATGACCCAAACCCCGAGTCAAACCCCCATCTAACAATTAAAAAAGGCGTGTAAATGAATTTACTATTCATCATCGTCTTCGCGTTTAACCCAAGTCAAAACAAAGGGTTAATTCAAATTAACAGCGTGGCTTAATGATTCAAGCACCAAGGGTCAAGCTGGCAAAAGGAAACGTCACTTAAGGCTCTTATTGGTCAAAAACGGGACAAGGAGGACACGTGGGCATTGAAAGAAGCACACCAATGATTGGATTTTTGCACTAAATTTAGTGCAAAAGAAGCACAAGTACTCTGACACACGGAATGCCACGTTGGCAATCCGTGTGCTCATCATATCAAATCCAACGGACCATAAATAAGATCAAAGGATTAAGGGCTAAGATCATGGATAAGAGGAGCGGGCTAGACTCCTAGAAGCTTCACTCCAAGGCCATAAATAGAGAGCAAGAATCATACTCACATCATCTTCTTTTTCCCGTTTTTAGTAGTTAGTAAAAATTTTCATTTTCCATGTTACTTATCTCTTTTTAATTTTCATATTCCAAAGTTTAGTAATCATTAAATCATAAAATAATAGGTTTACATTGTTCACAATTTGTTTTTACCTATAAGCTTTTATATATCTCAAATGCTTTTGTTCAACTGTTTCACAAGCTACTCTTATAATCTCTCTCAAGCTCTCCCAAGTCTCTAGCTTAGATGAGCTCAATTTAAACATAATCTACTTAAACAATCAAAATCAGCTTAATACCTATGCTTAATAAGGATTTTGGTTGCTTGGATGATAAGCTTACTCTAGAAGAGCTTAATTGAACTATTACTAGCTTATCCTTGTGATAAGCTAGAGCTTATTGACAGCCCTTTGAGCAAATTAAGCCTTTGTTTAGCTAAGGCATTTGTAAGTTCTCATTTATTTTTTCTGTCCTTAATTTCATAGTTTGAATCTGCTTAATCTGCTGATTTACTTGCTTATTTGTGCTTATAATTGCTTATTATGTCTTATTAGTTAAGTTAGTTGATCTGTTTTTAGCTTCTATAGTCTAGATCATAGTTTTCTTTATATTGTCTCATAAATTAATAAAAATCCAAAAATATTAGCATAACTAGTAGCTTAATGCAACTGGCTTATTTGATTGTTGGTATAAGCTCATAAGGTCTGTTAATAGTTGTTTGTTATCTGGTAATTAAGTCTTGTTCACTAGATCTCTATTTCATAAGCTCAAATGAATTTTGATAAAAATAAGGGGGTGTTTGGCATAGCAGTACTAACTACAAGTTAGTACTGCTAGTGGCCATTTGGTCTTTAGATTTTGGTTTTAATCTTTCATTTAAATCAGTTTATGCTAGATTTATAAGCTAGGTTAGAGTTAAGAGAGTTTTCATAAGTTAGATTAATAAAAATCCAAGTCTGTTAAGCCTCTTTTGCATAACCTAGTTTAATTGATTCTAGTAATTAACATGACCTTATTTGCTCTTAGTTGTGTGTTTAATGAGTGTTAGAATTAGTGTTTTAAGTCTGCATCAAAGGTTTTAAAGTTTTGTTCATATAAGTGCAAACTGCATCAGCAGTATTAAGTATCAAGTAGCTGTTTTCAATTTAATAATTCAGAGGGTATAAGTAGCTTATAGGATTTGATTTTTGGTTTACAAGTAGATCTAGAGTAGTGGTTAATCTATTTCAAATTAGTTTTCAAAAATAAGTTCATTAGCATACCTGTTTTTAGCCTTAAAATAAGCTTTTTGTCTTTTTAAACCAAAAGTAACTAAGTGTTCTTAGTGTATAAGCTGTTTTCAACAAGCCTTTTCATTAAGCTCCTGAATTTCAAAATGGTTTTAAAAAGTTGTTTTAAGTAGTATTTTAGGTGTACTTTTTAGGGTAATAAGCCAAAAGTCCATTAGGATCCTTTAGCTTATTTAAAAATAAGCTCAAAGGTGCCATAAGGGGCTGTTTGGTTATCAGTTTACATCAATAGTGCTTATTCCTTTATTCTAGCTTATCTGCTTATTGTTATGGCTTATTTAGGTTTAGCTTAGCTTATTAGTTTAGTATAACCCATTTTAGCTATTTGGTTTGATTTTAAGCTTATTTTGATTCTTATTTGCTTTCTAGTGTAAAATTTTAAGTGTTTTTAAGCTTTTTAGCTTTTATGTCATTCTAGCTTATCAATTATGCTTATTTTAGTTATTATGTGCTTATTAGATATAGCTTTTAATATGTTTTATCTTATTTAACTTTAGCTTATTTTAGTTTATAGCTTATTGAGTTTTGTCAAAAGTAAAAAAATATATAGTTAAGTACTTTATGTCTGTTTTAAGCTCATTTACTGGCTTATTGGTTAGCTTTTATAAAAAGTTGTTTTTACAAATTCTGTTTGTTTTTAGCTTGTCTACAACTTTGCTTTTTAAACTTTTTCAAAATATAAAAAAGGGAAGATGGAAGTCGGGGGTGAGCAAGGCTCGAACCCCCGACCTCAACACCCTCAACCTTTTTAAAGCCTCACTCTCCCACACACAAACCATCTCGCCCTTGGGTCTTTTTCGGTATAAGAGTGCAAAATTAATCCTTTATATGCGTTTTAGCTCTTTTAGTATAATAAGCTGTTTTTGCTTATTACACAGCTTATTCGATAAGCTGTGTTTCCAATTTTATTTTTCTTAGATTCTTCACCATTCAAGCTATTTTCCGTAATTTTTTCAGATTTTTCATAAAACGTTTAGTATTTTTTATATTTAATTTTCTTTAAAATCGTTTTTAATTCATAAAAAATTATAAAAAAGTCAAAAAAATATAATTTTTTTTAGAAAATTTTCTTTTATCATATAGTTTCTAGGAAAATTAGTTTTACTTCCGTAGGGTTAAAATTGCAAAATTTTGATTTTTAAAGAACGGGATTGATTCCCGTTCACATTTTTAGTGTTTTCAAGCCCATATCACCTTCGTTTTTGTTCTAGTTTTCTTTGCCTTAGCTTTTTAGTTAATTTAGACTTATAAAAACCAAAAATATTATTTTAGGACTTAATTTTGTTAATTTAGGGTTTTAGGGCCCGTTTGGATTCCCGTTTTGCGTTTTTAGTTAAAGTTTAATTTCCCGTTATTAAAGTTAAGTTTAATTGTCTCTCAATTTGCTCACTTTTAGGATTTTAGAAAACAAATCATCTTCGAACCAATTCAAATAATTGTCCAAATAACAAACGTGGTCTCAATTTCATAAATCTTTGGGAAAACGACCCGGTAAATACTTATCGGTTTAACGAATAATATTTTTGTGTAGAAATTGCTTCTAATCTTTGTCCTCAAGGATTTTTAGTAATTTTCTTTATACTTTTATATTATACGTATATATATAAATTGTCTACATCAGTTTCCAAAAATCTATTTTTACGACGATCAACTTGTACAACTAACATCTATGCATCAATATAAACTCAAAAGGACAAACGAAATTTAAATTTAGAAACTTACAATAAAAGAGGGTTTCAAAAGCGAGATGAACACGAACTGACTACCCAAACATAGTTTTTATCAATACTCGAACACTAGAATCAACCCGGAAACACTCTAAACAACCATGTCTTTGATCAAAGTTGGAAAAATAAGGGTGTTTGTTGTTTGCTTGGTTCGGAGGCACAAAGACAAACGTAAGTGTGTCTGTGTTATTTTTTTGAAATGAAAATGAAATGAATGGAAAATGATCTAGTGATAAGAATATAAATGTACCACCTTGGGACATCCTAACTAAGAATTTGCCTCCTTGTTCCATCTCTTGTTCTATAGCCGGCCATGGGTATCCTAGGGGCTCGGGGTGTCGTTTTTGTATCGGGGTCACTTAAAAGCTCATAAAACTTGATCGTAAAATTTTCTCCAAAGTTAATTAGCATTTTTATTCACCTTAAAAAATAATTTTCCAATAACTTAGAGTATTTACTTGACATATTTCCTCGCTTTATTCCCCAAAAACTCATTTGGACATTGACGGACGTGTCAAGACTCGTTTTTTGGAATTTCTTGAAAATTCACGGGTCAACCACCCAGAACTTAACTAACATAATAATAGTCGGATTTCAACTATCTAAATATGTGGATTTAATGGTTTAAATTAATTTGAGCACACACACTTAAATATATGATTTATGTCGGGAAGAGAAATTCACAAGTTGTAATTATAAGTAGTCTTAGCATCTTAGCTCGTACTTAACGGTGATCTTATTTTTAAGCTTAGTATGGGAAAAGTGAAAAGTCGGGAATGATGAAGTTATCTTTTAGACACTTAATTGTGCTTTTTGTTCCATGATCCTTAAAGTTACCACAAAGGTAATGAAAACAATACATTATGTCACACAAGTTGTAGTTAGGTAGTCTTTTAAGAAAAATCATAAAAAATAAAAAATCTTTGAAAATGGGAAATCGGGTGTTTTATAACTTGTGATCTCTTAGCTCTCTCAACAAAAATCTTTGCTACTTTTCAAAGGTTTAGTTTGGGGAAGTTTTGAGGTATTTGGTTATAAGGCATGTAATATTGCGTGAGGACACGCAATCGTTTAGTTTGGGGAATTTTGATAGGTGTAAAATACACATATCCGTTAACACCAAAAATGACCCTAAATGACCAAAAACATACTAAAAATGGCAAAGATATGCTTGTTTTTGTGTTTTGTGTATGCAGGTACGGATAAGACAAAAATCACAAGAAAACCGTCAAAAACGGGCAAACACGGACACGGGAAACAGAAGAGTACAAAAGAAGCCGGGAAATCAAGCCAAAGTCAAAAAGTCAAAGCTCTCAGTCAACTATGGGTCAACAAAAGTCAAACACTAAAGGACAAAAACCCAAAGTTACACATTCAGTCCCTCAAGAATCCAAAACTGCACAATTAATACCTAAAGCCCATTACCCTTTTAAATAAGTCCAGGGACCATTTTTGCCAAGATTAAAAGATATTTTACACTAGGACTTTTGTTTAACAAAGACAAGGACTAAGGTTGCCAATACCCCAAAGTTATACCCCCCGTTTACCCAATTCAGTTAAAACTAAGAAAATGGCGCCAAAAACACGTTCACTATTCATCATCACCCTCACCTTCTACCATAGTCAAAACAAGAGGGCTATTCTCAATCAAAGGGCGAATTGGACAATTCAAGAGGCCTAGTACAAAATGGCAGGGACAAAAATGTAAACTCAAGCTTCTTATTGGCTCACCCAAGCTAGGAGGACACATGGAAGTGAAAGAAGCACAAGGAAATGATTGATTTTACTCTTCTATCACTCACAGAACAAGCACAAACGTCTCAATTATGGATTTCCACGCTGGCAATCTGTGTGGGAAAGAATATGATCCAACGACCAAGCTTAATGATCCAATGATTAGATGAATGTACGGACAAGATCAAAAGGAGCGTCTAACTACCAAGAGGACTAGAAGCTTCAGCAGATGGCTATAAAAAGCCTCACTCACACACATATAAGATGTTAGATAGTCTTGTAGTTTTTAGCTTATTAATTAGCTTATGTAATTTTTTCTATTTCCGTTTCCATTTCCAGTATTGTACTCTCAAATTCACTAGAATGTAATCATTTTTCAAGGTTAATGAAATCAAGTTTTCTTTTATTAAATCTGTCATAAATTCTTATTGTTCTCAAATATGTATGTTGCTATTTGATAAGATCTCATAACAAGCTCTCATAAGCTCGTACAGATTGAAGAGTTTTTTTGAAGGATAAGCCAATCATAGATGGGCTTATTGGGGTTGATTTGTAAACACACAGCTTACTTGGACCTAGGGGTGTAAGGTTAGTGTTTAGGATCTCAATCTCAAGCTTGGATCAATTATGAGTTTACCATTTCAATTTTCAAGTCATTTTATTCCTTGTTTGTAGTCTAGCTTATTTCCTGTTTATTAAATGCTTATTTGATAGTTTAGTTTATCTGTTTTTTGCTTATTTCATCCTAGATCATAGCTTTACTTTTCAACTGTCATAAAATCAATAAAAGCAAAAAGTATTAGAGTAATTTATAGATCTTTAATTCTAGCTTATCTAGTTGTTAAAATAAGTTCACTAGGGTAGTTATAAGCTTAATAGTATCTGGTATTAAGGCTATGTTCATTAGATTTCAAATTGGCTAGCTTAATTAAAATCTGTCATATACTAAAGGAGTGTTTGGTTCAATTTGCTTTTTTGCTTATTAGTCATCATTTTCATTTGGTCTTAGCTTAATAGTTTTATATCTTAGTTTCTACAACTAAGTCCTAAAAAATTCAAACCAAAAAAATAGACAGCAGAAAAAAATAGATCGTGATTGGCTTTATTTAGGTTAATGAATCATGTTTATTAAACTGTTTTTACACAACTCATTTTTTGAAAAATTTACAAAAAACCCCTGGTATAAAGGTTAGATAAGTAGATTGCATTTTCAAAGCTTTGTGAAATATGTCATCGTAATTAAGAGTGTAGGATTGTGCTAATTGACTAAAATAAAAAAACACAAGAGACAAAAATAAACCATCAAAAGTCAAAGGAATTTGGTGATTTCTCTTTGGTTAGTTAGAATATTATATTTGATTAAGTTTTGGATAAATTTTCCAAGTTAGTTTGAGCTTATGATGATTCTGTGGCTTATTGTGTTGTCTGTGCACCAGGGGAACTTTCTCCTTGCACTTTGATTGCTATAATTTAACTCAAGCTCTTGTGAGCTTGATAAAAATTTGAACCAAGCCATCCAAGGCTTGGTTTGTGTTTGCATTGTGTCAAGACACACTCACTTAGAGAGTTTAATGCAGGATTACCCCTAGAGGTAACCTGCAATTGCGTTTTGCCTTTTAGCCTAATAAACCTGCAGTAGTAACTTCAGTTACTATTACCTTCCTTTTTACTTAAAATTTAGCTAGATTAAATTAGTTTTAGGTTTTAAGATTGAGTAGGATCTTAGTATAGATATAGGTCTAGTAAATTTAAGATTTAAATTTCAATTTGTAGCTTATTTCATAAGGTACATTTAGCTTTTAATTTCATCAAAAACTTGAAAAAGACCAAAAACAGTAGTAAACTAATTAGTTTTTAAAATTTTGATTTCTAGCTTTAGGTGTTTGTTTTTATGATCTATATTAGTAGTTAATAAGTTGTTTGATAAGTTTGCAAGAGCTCAGCTTATGTTAAAGCTTATTGCTCTTTTTAGCCTTTTAAGCTTTTTGAGTCAATGTTTGAGTTTGCTACTTTGATCATCAATTTTAGTTGGCATTAAGTGTTTCTAGTATAGAAAGCTTGTTAGGATTAGCTTATATACATCATAAGCTGCCTGGAACTTCTTTTGTTTTCAAATTTGAGCTTAAAATGAATTTTGTGCAAGCAAATAAGTAAAAATTAGATTTTAAGCCCTTTTAAGCTTGTTTCTGTGAACAGCTTCTTTATAAGCTCTTAGAGAGCTTAATTTTGAGATTTAGCTTATACTCCTTTTATTAAAAGTGCTCAGAAATGTTTGCTTAATAAGTTTTAGCTTTTAGATTTCAAAAATAATTTTTTTTCCAAAAAGCTGTGCATGGGACTCGAACCCAGCACCTCACGCTCACACACCCAACACCTTAACCATTGTGCTTCAATAGCTCATCCAACCTCATTCCTTTTCATTTAACTCTTATAGTCATTTTCAAATTCCTTTTTAATAATAAGCCGAAGCTTTTAGAGCTTATTCTAGGGCTTATCTTTGTAGCTTTTTGATTATTCTTATTTTTCCTTAGTTCCTGCTAGTACCTAGTACTTTCCCTGAATTTTTCACATTTTCCATCTAGTAGATTATTTTTAATCATTTTTCTTATGATTTAATTTTCAAAAAATCATAAAAAATAGAAAAAACTTTCAGAAAAATATAAAAAAATAGTTTTTAGTTTTAGAAAAATTAATTTTAGATTTACATTCAGTAAAATCATTTTTACACTTTTAAAATTTTTATTTTCATTTTTAAGCTTTTATTTTTAATTTTAAAAATATAATTTTAATTTTAAGAATAGTTAAAAATAGTTTTCTGAGTTTTTATGTTATTTTAGAATTTTCTAAGTTTAAAAATCATTTTTTTAGAATTTTTAGGAATTAATTTGCTATTTTTAGGATTTAATTAGATTAAATTAGTTTTTAATTCATAATAAATTCAAAAATAATCAAAAAAATATTTTTCTTTTTCCTAAAATTTTCTTTTGTCTTATTCTAAGTTTAGAAATTTAGTTTCCGTTTTTAAAGTTTAATTTTGTCTTATTTGCTTATTTATCGCGTTTTAGTTGCTCCCGTTAATTACTTTAAGTGCTTAATTGCTTTTGTTTGCTTATTTTATTTGTTGCTTTCAATTAGTAGTTATAGATAATCAAAATTCTCTTTGCTCTTATTCAAATCATTATCCAAACTAAGGCGTGGTTTCAATTTCACAAGTCATTGGGGAAACGACCCGGGAAAGCAAACTTCCCGGTAAACATACGTATATTATTATTATTATTATTATAAATTTGTATAAGAATTTTCCTAGAGGGCTACTTTGGGAATTTTTCTCTATACTTATGTGTATTAATATAATATAGTGTATAAAAAACTAAAATCAAATTTTTGGCGTCGTTGCCGGGGACTTGTGTTAAAGATTCCTTTGTTTACGTTTGTTGATTTTGATTTGAAGATCCTTCGTTATAAAAATCAAAAAACCAAAAAAAAAATTAAAAAATATAAAAAGTAAAAAAAAATTTCTTTTCTTTTTAGTATAGTTATCATATAAATAAAAAAAATCAAAAAAAAATCAAAAATCAAAAATATAAAAAATTGTCCTTAAAAAGAAATAAAATACACAAAGTTGGTAAAAGAACACCAACAAATAATACCTTCAATTGAGGTATTATCATAAATAAGTTCCGGTGAACTTGAAAAGTTCCCAAATCGAACCAAAGATTCAAAAACTTGTCATTTGTGTCATTTACGAAGTACGGCTCACCTTAAAAAGTAAAAATTTTAAGAGCTACCGTGAAGTAAATTTGATTATTTGGTTTAAGTTGTCTTCTCGTTAATCGTTAATTTAGTTTGTTTTTAATAAAATAAATAAAAAAAAACCAAAAAAAAATTTTAATTTGTTTAAATTTTCTTTTTCTAACTTGTGTATGCACACTCGTTCTCAAAACCGAAATCCCGTAGCGTCACACAAACAAGCCATACAGGCTGCTGTTAACATTATTTAGAAGAACCTTTTGTTAATCCTCCATTAGTTCCGATGGCTGATAACCGGACTATGGCACAATTGCTCCAAGCACCCACCGAGGGGTACGAGGATGCAATTGTAATTCCCGAAATCAATGCTAACTTTGAGTTAAAGCATGGTTTGATCAATCTTGTTCAAAACAAACAGTTTTTTAGACATGATAAAGAGGATCCACATGCTCACATCCGTTATTTCAATAAGATTACTTCAACAATGTGATTCCCGGACGTCCCGAGCACGTCAATTAATGGAGGTTCACCCCGGATTTGGCTAGAAAAAGAACCTCCTCGATCAATTTTGACATGGGATGATCTTGTTTCACAATTCATTAATCAATTCTTTCCTCCTTCAAAAACGACAAATCTTCGTAACGAAATCACGAGATTTCAACAAAGATTTGACGAATCGTTTTATGAGGCTTGGGATCGATTTAATGACCTTCTTCGAGCATGCCCACATCACGGATTTTCATAACTACATCAGTTGGATACGTTTTATAATGCTTTGAATACTAATGATCAAGACTCATTGAATTCTGCAACGGGTGGAAACTTTTTGGATAAGATGCCTCGTGAATGCTTGAGAATTATCGAGAGTAAATCCAAGGTTTGTAATTTACAAAACAAGGCAGCCATTGCCAAAGTGAGTTAGAATTCATCTACCCCCGGAATTTCACTAGATGTTGCTGCTCTTACAACTGAAGTTTCTGAACTTAAGAATTTGATGAAGACTATGCTTATCGACAAACAAAAAGCCCAAGCTCCCGCAACCGTAAAAGCGGTCGAGCAGAGTTGTGTAACTTGTGCAGGTGCTCATTCTTATAAAAACTGTCCAGCCACCGATGGCAACGGTTATCAAGACAACATTCAAGAGTACGTTTCACAAGCTGCTGCAGCCAATTTTAATCAAGGAAATACCAATTCTAGACCTCCGATGGTTTCAAACCAAATCCGACCTCCTGGTTTTCCTCCAATTCAAAACAATCAAAACCGTTTCAATCCAAATCAAGGAAATAATTTCAACCAAAATCGAGGAACCAATTTCAATCAAAACCGTGGAAGTAACTTCAACCAAGGACAAGTTTACCAACCCCCAATTAATCAGCCACCAGTTTATCAAGCTACTATTCAACAAATACAAGGCGTTTCAAAGACCGATTTTGAGAATTATGTCAAGGCTAATGATGTTGTGTTACGGAATATGCAAAATCAAGGCCAAGGTTTACAAAACCAGATGACAAATTTAACGGAAATGCTTTCTAAGTTCATAACTTCCAACACCGCTTCGTCTTCAAATTCAGGTAATCTTCCAAGTCAAACCGTAACTAACCCTCGTGAGCGGTCAATGCTATTACCACACGAAGTGGTAAAACTTGTGAAGGACCTTCGACTACTCTTATACCCACACCCGTTGTTTCTACTCCTCTAAAGGAACCCGAACAAAACCCGAAGACGTCAATGGACAAAGTGCAAAAACCAAGTTCAGAGAATACCGCACAAGTCCCACCTCCGGAGGAACATGATTCCATTTTTATTGAAATTCCGAAACCAAAGGCTAAGAAAACTGTTCCAGAGCCTGATTCTCCAGAGCCTAATTCATATCAACCTAAACTTCCATACCCCGAGAGGATGAAAGTGAGAGAGAAAGATACACCTAGTGCTCAGCAGAGCAGGTTTATGAAATTATTTAAACAACTCCGTTTAGAAATTGGTTTAAAAGATTCTCTCGTCGAAATGCCGAAATTCAACAAATGGTTAAGCACTTTATTGAGAAACAAAGAGAAACTTGAAGAAATCGCTATCACAACCGTAAATGTTGACTGTTCTGCCATCATCTTGAACAAAGTTCCTGAGAACCTCAAAGATCCCGAAAAATTTCTTATTCCATGTGCTCTACAAGAACTTGATAAGACTAATGCTTTAGCCGATTCCAGAGCTAGCATAAATCTTTTACCTTATTTTATCTACAAGCAATTTAGGCTTGGAGCTTTGAAGCCCACCCGAATGACACTCGAGCTTGCTAACCGATCCGTTATGCACCCAATGGGTATAGCCAAGGATGTTGTAGTTAGAGTTGATGGTTTCACTTTTCTTGCTGATTTTGTTGTGGTTAATTTTGAACCAGACCCGAGAGTGCCTATTATTTTAAGGAGACCTTTTCTTCGCACTACAAAAGCTCTCATTGATCTATATGAGGAAAAATTAACATTAAGAGTTGGAAGCG
>BQNB010163080.1:0-14482 GCA_026074375.1 Tanacetum coccineum | reverse complement strand
GTGGTCTCCCTAAGCTTAAATTTGAAAAGGACCATTTGTGTTCTGCCTGTGCAATGGGTAAAAACAAGAAGAAACCCCACAAACCTAAATCTGAAGACACCAATCAAGAAAAACTCTATCTTTTGCACATGGATCTTTGTGGACCAATGCGTGTCGCAAGTTTTAATGGAAAAAAGTACATCTTCGTCATTGTCGATGATTACTCTCGATTCACATGGGTTAAGTTCTTAAGGTCAAAAGATGAAGCTCTAGATTTCATAATCAAGTTTCTCAAGATGATCCAAGTGCGACTTCAAGTGACTGTCCGAAGAATCAAAACAGATAATGGAACTGAATTTGTTAATCAAACTTTGCGTGAATATTATGAGAAGATTGGCATCTCTCATGAAACATCTGTTGCTCGCTCTCTACAGCAAAATGGTTTCGTTGAAAGACGTAATCGTACACTAATTGAAGCTGCCCGCACAATGTTGATTTATGCAAAAGCTCCATTATTTTTATGGGCAGAAGCAGTTGCTACCGCATGTTACACCTAAAATCGTTCCATTATACGCCTTCGTCACGACAAAACACCATATAAGCTTTTACATGACAAACCTCCTGACCTGTCATTTTTCCATGTATTTGGTGCACTCTGTTATCTGACAAATAATAGTAAGAATTTGGGTAAGTTGCAACCAAAGGTTAATATTGGTATTCTCATTGGTTATGCACCCATAAAGAAAGCATTTTGAATTTATAACCGACGTACCAGAGGAATCATTGAGACAATTCATGTAGATTTTGATGAGATGACTGCGATGGCTTCTGAACACAGCAGTTCAGGAACCACACTTCATGAAATAACTCATGCAACAATCAGTTCAGGACTCGTGCCAAACCCTCCTCCTTCAACACCGTTTATACCACCCTCAAGAACTAATTGGGATATATTGTTTCAATTGATGTTTGATGAATTACTCACTCCTCTACCAAGTGTTAATCTCCCAGCCCCTTAAGTCATTGCTCCAATTGATGAAGTAGTTGCTCCAGTTCTCGTTGTATCAACCGGTTCAACTTCCTCAACAACAGTTGACCAAGATGCACCATCACCAAGTAACTCTCAAACAACACCCGAAACTCAACCTCTCATCATTATTAACGATGTTGAAGAAGACAATCATGATATTGAAGTTGCACATATGGGTAATGATCCGTACTTTGGTATCCCAATTCCAGAAATCCCTTTTGATCAATCTTCATCGTCGGATTCTATTCATACAATTGTGCATCCCGATCACTAAATTTCTGAACATAATAGCAAATGGACTAAGGATCATCCACTTGAAAACATAATCGGTGAACTTGCTAGACCAGTTTCCACAAGGCTAAAGTTACATGAGCAAGCTCTTTTCTGTTACTACGATGCTTTCCTCACTGCTGTTGAACCCAAGACGTATAAAGATGCTTTGACTCAATCCTGCTGGATTAAAGCAATGCAAGAAGAGCTCAATGAGTTCAAATGACTTGAAGTATGGGAGCTCGTACCCCGACCTGACAAAGTTATGGTTATTACGTTAAAGTGGATCTAAAAAGTAAAGCTAGATGAACTGGGAGGTATTCTAAAGAACAAGGCTCGATTAATAGCTCGTGGTTATCGTCAAGAAGAGGGAATTGATTTTAAAGAGTCTTTTGCTCCGGTTGCAAGATTAGAGGCTATAGGGATTTTTCTCGCGTTTGCCGCTCACATGAACATGGTCGTCTACCAAATGGATGTAAAGACTGGTTTCCTCTAAATGGTAATCTGCGGAAGAGGTTTATGTTAGCCACCAGTCGGGTTGTGATCCAATAACCCATATCATGTGTACAAGCTAAGAAAGCTCTTTATGGTTGAATACAAGCTCCACCGCGCGAGTAGGTATGACATGTTGTCTTCATTCCTGATATCCCAAGACTTCTCCAAAGGCTTAGTGGATCCTACTCTGTTCATCCGTAGGCAAGGCAAGGAATTACTTCTGGTACAAATATATGTCGATGATATTATCTTTGCTGCATCTACACCTGAACTTTGTGACCTATTGCTAAAATACATGTGTTAAAAATTTACGATGTCAATGATGGCCAAATCCTCATTGTTCTTAGACTACAGATTTCTCAAAATCCTAGAGCCCCCATCTTTAGTACCCAGTCAAAATATGCCTTGAAAAAAATCCCTTAAAGAAATACGGTTATGACTCTTGTGACCTAGTTGGATACCCCCATGGTGAGAAATCCAAACTGATGAGGAATAAAGAGGGGAAAGCAGTTGATCAGTCACATTACAGGATAGTGATGCACCCTCCATTATCTCAGAGCAAAGTGAGACATGCCCTACAAATTTGCTATATGCATGTGTGCCCGGTATCAGGCTTGTCCTACCGAAAAGCACTTACATGCGGTTAAAAGGATCTTTCGTATCTAAAGGAAACCGTCAATCGGGGACTAATGGTATCCAAAAAAAAAAAAAAAAAAGAGAAGGATTCTTCAATTCACCTAACAGCATTTGCAGATTCTGGATCAGTTGGTTGTCAAGATACACTCCATAGCACATCTGGTAGTACGCAATTCTTGGGAGATAGACTTGTTAGCTGGTCATCAAAAAGGCAAAAAAGCACTGTGATATCTAGTACGGAAGCTGAATATATTGCTATGTCTGGCTGTTGTGCTCAAATCCTTTGGATGAGATCACAGCTTACCGACTATGGATTTGGATTCAATAAAATTCCAATGTACTGTGATAACAAAAGCGCTATTGCTTTATGCTGCAACAACGTTCAACAAAATCTCACCCTTGTCCATAGATAATTGAATGAATGTGCAAAATGTGTACAAGTGTTCGTGTCTTGTAAAATCTTGACGAATCAGTGGATATATGTTGTTAGAATTGTGTCTAAAGGTTATCCTTATGCTCATAAATGGTAAATAAACAACTCGTGCAACAAAATCATGGTTGTGAATTTTTTGTGTGAGAACCCGAACTAGTCGTGTCCATTTAGGAACCGATCTAGTCTAGACCCCTATGAAAACCGATCTAGTCAGAACCCTTAAGACCCGAACTAGTCGAGTCCCTTTGGGAACCGAACTAGTCACATCCCTTTGAGAACCGATCTAGTCATGGAGTTAATGGATCGATGTCACACCCCGCCAAGGCGGAAACGTAAGGCGTAAACAAGAATGGATATCATCACAACACATGGTGTCTATATAGAGAATACTAAAATGAAAAGAAAAGGGGGGGGGGGGGGGGGGGGACACAAAAGTAAAGCAAAGCACAAAGTGTCATAACAATACCCAAACCTAATGGTGTCTTTATTAATGAGAAAGAGGCTCTCAATAAATGGCATTGCAAAAACAGTAAAACCAAACAATTCATAGCCAAACACATTTATTCAAACAGAAGCAAAATAATCTCCAAGCAACCTAGCGGTCTCTTCTAGCCACTTCGCTCTATCTTAGCACCATTAAGCTCACCTGAAAATGATGCTTAAAACGTCAACATAAAGTTGAGCGAGAATCATAGGTTTACGACATACAATAATATCCCAAAAACTTTCAATTAGCTGCTGCAATTACCAAAACAATTCATGACAACAAATAACAACAACGGGACGGAACGTGCCCACGATCCACAATCATATCAACTACATATGTGCGCTACATGGCCTCATATTAGCTCACGCAGTCTTACCACCGTCACACCTCGTTTTGCATATTGGGATCCACAATACCAAACATATCACATCGCAACACAACGGGATAGAACGTGCCCACGATCCAATACACATAACTACAGCAAGCTAAAAATAATTTTAACATGACAACAAGCATCAAGCTCCCCCAAAATAACAATGCGAAAAGGGGCATGAAACCTCACTTTGCTTAGCTTTCCAAAGATTCGCAACAAAAAAGCTTCAGCAAACAACTAGCAAAATCTAAACCACAAAATTAAAAAAACCCTTTTTACATGCTACTAGACAAAGCTTAATGCACATGTAACAATCATATGATGGATGTCTAAGGTGTTTTATTAACCCCATGGGTCACCCCGACACCATACCCAATTTAATCACTTTGTTAACAAGTTTCACTAGTTAGTCACAATTTGTTCAAAACTGCAGAATTTTAACGTGACTTAACGTACTCAGAACCTCTACTTACTGACCTCCATAATTCATACCAAAAATCACCTATGTTTATTTATGAGTATATAAACTACCTCATGATTCCCAATAGCTATTTACATGCACAAGTACTCCTAAGAAAATCAAACTTCAAAACAGTCCCAATTCGGATCTGTTTTCACACTAAATATTTTAGACCTAAAAACCATACTTAGACTCCAAATCAGAAGCTCTCCTTTGGTGGATTTCTAATAGACACATAGAAATAAAATAATTTAGAAGGGATAAGCTAAATTCGAAATTTAAGTGGGGGTTTTATACCTCATAATCTGGCCTAAATCTGACCCGTATTTACTGCTTTGACAACTTTTCTTGCAACCAATGTTTGAATGACTTTCCTACCTCAAAAACCTTCGAGGCCAGATGTTCTGGAAACTAGACTCTTTGAGCTACATCATAGACACTGGAAACTTGACAAAAGCTATTACCATCATTGAGATAACAACCAAACAACACAGCCCTAAATTCTGCCCTAATCTAAATTATGTTTTAACGCGATCTAAACCCTAACAAATACACCCATATGATCTTAATTAAACCCTAATAATTGCAATATGATTAAACATCATTAATTTACATATTTTATAAAACCCTAATTCCATCATAATAATTATTACATGTCTTTAATGATAATTAACTTCAAAGGATTATAGTATATACCTTAAATCTTTAAATCTTGAACACAAAATCACCTGGCTTGAAAAATAATTTTTTTCTTCTTCTTGGTTTCTTGATTCAGCCGATTAGTTGGTATAGGGAAGAATAAAAGTGATTTAGGGATAATAAGGTTTAGTATTTATAGGATTAGAGTCTAAGTTTAAGTCAAATTTGTTTCCTTTTCCCCCCTAAAGCTCATAACCGGCCGGATATGTATATATATATATATATATATTTTTTTTTTCTTTTATTTATTTTTTATTTATTTATTTATTAATTACTTATTTATTTGCATTACCTTAAGTTTCTACAAAAACCTAAGCTTATTTGCGCATACCTTTTTGCGTAAACGCAATTTACTAGACTTTTAAAAATAATTAACTTTTCATTTTTATTAAACCTAACATTCCAAAAATAGAAATTTCATTTCTTTCATATCCTTACTACTAGAACCTAATCTCATCCTAATATTACTAACACATAAATACGTATACGTAGTAATACTTACACGATAAATCACTAAAACGCTTAAACCACAAAATCATTTCCTTGTCACCAAAAGTGAACGAAATGAACTCCACAAAATCCAACACAAATCCAATCCCAATGAGACGATCACGCTCAATGGATTGATTACCAAATCTCACATATCCCACATAAACACATATAAACACATATTAGCACAAATAACACATAACCCATACATTGAAACAGATACATAAGTCAACACTAACGGTTTGACTAACCTGCTCAAGTCATGGTTGTCATAATATCCCCTCCTTTAGGAAATCTCGTCCTGAGATTTAACCAAAAGGTTCAACTCTATCATTACCAAACAATTAATCAAGGATACTTATCTTTCAAGTAGTCCTCCCATACCCATGTTAACTCAAAGTTATACTTTGAATTCCAACTAACTTTCACAAGATATCTTACTGCTAACCACTTTGCCTGCCCATAAAAGGGTATGCATAGCAGTATAACCGCTCCAAACGAAAAGAAACATCCAACTACCTGAACCTCGCCCGTCATCGAGGAGACTCGTCAAAAACCTTAAGTTGCGTAACAATGTCATTTACAACCCGGTCTCGCAACTCATCAAATAAGAACTGTCTTGAACCCAAGTTATAAGTTGTTACAAAGCCCAACGTTTTTGAAAAATTGGCTCGACTTTGAGTTTATTCATAAAATAACTTTAACCAAAATCACACAAACACATCTAAGGGCATACTAAGGTCTACAAGAAACCTTACGTACCCAACTTTAACTAAAAACTCCCAATGATCCCTTGCTCAACGAACAAGTGTGGATACTCAGTTTACCTGAAGTCCTAAAGACCTCGCTTCGAGCCCAAATGGACCTTAACTACCACCATTCTGCTACATTTTAACCTCTTAACTTCACGGTCACTATTCTCAACAGGTTCCTCAACAAAACGAAGAGTTTTGTCAACCTTGATCTCATCCAATGGCACATGCAGACTAGCATCCGCCAGACATTGTTTTTAGGTTTGACACATGAAACGTGTCATGTACTCCACTCAATTCCTCAGGCAATCTCAACCGATAAGCTACAGGACCGACTCTTTCAAGAATCTCAAATGGCCCTACATACCTCGGTGCTAACTTACCCTTTTTCCCAAAGCGAATTACACCTTTCCAAGGCGACACTTTTAGCATAACCCGATCTCCTACCTCAAACTCTAACGGTTTGCGTCTATTATCAGCATAGCTCTTTTGACGGTCTCTTGCCGCTTTGAGCTTTTCTTTTATCAACACCACTTTATCAGTCGTCTCTTGAACCAACTCAGGTCCAATCAAACTACTTTCCCCAATCTCAGCCCATAAAACAGGCGACCTACACTTCCTTCCATACAATGCTTCAAACGGAGCACACCACACCGAATGCTCAATTGATAACTACCACCAAAATTGATAACACACGCCTTCATTATATCTTCCAAAGTCTGAATCATGCTTCCACTTTTGTCCATCCGCTTGAGGATTCTAAGCAGTACTCAAATCCATTCACATCTTTCTCCAGCGTCTGCCAAAAGCACGGGGTAAATCGTCCATCTCAATATGAGTTAATCGTCACAAGAATTTCATTCCTTGCTATTATCTCATCAATATAAATCCTTGCCAACTTCACATCTTGAAATTTTCTTGTATAGCTAGAAAATGAGCTAACTTGGTCAGTCTATCGACCATCACCCAAATCACATCATACTCACTAACTTTGACCCTTGGAATTTAGGTAATATAAATCATGGTGATGCTATCTCATTTTTCACTCCAGTGTCTCAGGTTGTTGTAGCAAGCCAAAAGTCCTGTGACATGCAGCCATCACCCTTAAACAAATCTTGGACAATTGCTTAACATAGGGTACAATATCTCTGTCCTCCAACATGGCTAGCAATACATGTCCTCAACGGTATAGTAAGTCTTTATCCGCTCCCGCGGATGTACCAAGTACCTTATGATGCATGGGCCTTTCAACCATTACACTTCCTCCAAATAGAACCCAAAGTTCGATCCATAAAGTAGCAAACTCTCATCTCCTTTTCTTTCCATTTTGTTGCTCTAAACATGTAATTATTTCGTGAGTATCATATCCTCTTACTTGAAACGCCTCACTTTGGCTATCAGTATCAATTCCTACTTATCCATAGCTGAATTGTCATAGCCATCGCTCGAATACGTCTAGTTTTACTACCTCGTTCCTACTACTTAAGCGCATCAGTCACCACATTCGCTTTATCAAAGCGTCACACAAATCATTCTTCAAGGTACCTGTAAACCCTCTCTCGTTTTATAAAACAATAACCCCCACTCATACTTCTGATTCACTTCAGTTAGGGAAGTAAAGGGTTTAACAATCTAGAAAAGTAATGCGATGAAACGTAGGTAGGGTAACCCTGCTAATCCTGAAGTAATAATCCATAATCTCGGATGGAGTCCGTAGTACTAATCCAATTCTTTACAAACTCACTCTAGTAAACTTAAGCATATACAACTTCTCCTTCCTCATAATTCCCAACACTAAACTTCAAATGAATTCCCCATGCTCCCTCTTCTTATGAAAACGACACTGTGCTGCCCCCACGGAAATTGACTAGAGCCGTATGAAACCTTCCTCTGCAACTCTTGATAGTTGTAAGACAATTCTTGCATTTCCGAGGGTGCTAGACGATATGGAGACTTCGCAACCGGCGTCGCTCCAGGAACTAAATCTATGCGGAACTCAACTTGTCGTTGCGGTGGTCCCATTGACAATCTTCCGGAAACACACAATGAAAATCTCATACATGGAAATATCACTCAATTATCGATTTCACCTACCTATTGTTGTTCAATATTAAGGGTTTTCACGCCTCCTTAGAGTACTTCACCATTAACCTCAAATTCTCATCACCTTCCCACGGTATCCTAACCACCTTCTTATGACATACTATCCACAAACTACTTCCTTTTGACAACCAGTCCAATCCACAATGACATCAAAGCTCCACGACTCAACGTATCGAACGAACTCCAATGGTTACGAACAATCGTGAGTAGGGGGGATAACAAAACGAATAATTCGAGTCAAAGGGATAAAATGCACTATAAGGAGATCTCCACATTATGCAAAATATACGTGGATCAAATGACCCATAAAGAATGCTTTAAAGAAGGATACGTATATGCACCGAGCGAAAACGCAACGAAAGAAATCAACAGACGTACCACGACAAATGAACACATAAAAAAATCAATACTAAAAGACGGAAATTCTTATACCAATTATCGACTTTACTCGAAAGACCAAATTAAATAATGTTTTTATAAAAATCAATTTAAATTAAGAAAGTCACTTTAAGTATAAAAATCATTTTAAATAATAAATAAAATTGTCTTAAATTTAATCTTTATAAAATTCATGTCTGGTTACATGAAAAAACTCTAGAAGGATAGTAATCTAATGGATATATCGTACCTTACCACTATGAATCACTTTAAACCAGCTTTTTATAATAAAATAAAATTTATTAAACCACTTAAAAATTTTCATATCCTATTTGTATAGACCATTTAAACATATTCTATTTACAAAGATCATTTTAAACATAGTTTTTCTCAAACACTAACACAATACTTCCAAAGAGTTTTTATAATTAAACATCAACTTTTGAAATATGTTACCAACAAATGACACAATAAATACCAACAGTGATAGTAAAACACCGTGACAGACTTTAACAACAATTCTATTGTTTTGAAAACGAAAGAAAATACCAGAACCATATACTCCAGAAACAAAACTCAAACGAACTCGTACAAGAAAACTCATGCGAGGACGTTATGTACGCCAAAAGAAAAACGTAAGGTCTATCCAAAATAACGATCAACAGAGCAAAACCTAAAAGCATCGATACTAACACGTCGCCAACGGGTTATGAAAACCAAGGGATATACAAAGAATGGAGTAATGATCCACACTAATAATGTTAGGGAATACATTTAGTGCTTAAAAGAAACCTTTCTGAATACTTATACGAGTACATCAATGCAATGAAAGAACTAACGAAACGGCGGCCTTAAATCTTAAAAAAGCAGACCCGATCACCAATATACATCGAGACATCGAATAGGAAAATACGGGTATCCTTACTAACAAAACGATGAAGGGGATGTTAAACTTAGACACTTAGGAAAATCGAGATAAACAACACGAGCAAAACGAGTGCAACCTCCTATAATAGCAATATAGGTATCCACAAATGGAAACTACTATCTTAACAACTCAGCTTAACATATCCTCCAATTATGGTAAGAGAATAAATCTCTACCATACCCACCATCCTTATCATGAATACCCATATCGATAAAAAACATTTACCTATCACCTACAAACCATACATAAATACATGCAATCTATGGCCAAGTCGACGTGTGTATGCCTTTAATAATTAGTTAGCCACCATAATTATAATGCCTCCTTTCACACGGTACTAACTTCCAAGATTACCCAATTCAATCATAATTCGCATATAAGGCACATATGCCACATTTGGCACATCTTTAAACCACTCCCAACTAACACAAATAAAGGATTCTTCCATGACATAACTAATTACTAATATCAAAATAAAATCGAACGACATAAAAAGGAAGCGAAAATCTGCAACAATTCCCAAAATCGAAATATTCTAAAGAAAATAATCAATAACAACAAGACGAGGTAAAGGACAGGATAAACTTATGTTGGGCCTCGCTTGGGTTTGACTTTGCCTCTGCAAGAATCACCCGACTCTGCGGGTCCAGCCCTATTACGCGCATATGACAAACGATCAACTATCCTGATCTCTTCGGTTCCACAAGAGGCTCCTCTGTTATGGATCCTTATGACCTTAAAGTCCAGTTGGATACGGTTCCTCCAACGAGACTGCTTAACGGTAGGGGAAAACATAGCCTAAAATTACTAAAAGAGTAATACATATTATATCAGATCATGGTAGGCAAAAATAACAAAAAGGGCAACATAGTAAAATACACGATATATAAGCTATGCAAAAATAAAGGAGAGGCATAGCAGTTATAGCATTAAACACATAAGCCCTAAATGAATCTACATAAAGGACCCCTAGGTTATAGTCTAGGCTTAACCACCTACTTCTCTATAACCAAAGGCTCTGATACCAATCTGTCACACCCCGCCAAGGCGGAAACGCGAGGCGTAACGAGAAAGGATGATCAATCACACACAAGCGTATATAACAGAGAATTCTATATGAAAATAAATAAGAAAGTAAGCATAGACAACAAAGTTCATAACATACCCATAAAACCTAACCAAATCCAAAAGAGGCGTCTTATTGATGAAACAAAAGTTCTCGCCAATAGAAAGACATGCAATAATTATCCATAGTCCACAAAATCCAAATTCAGACAATAAAGCAAAAAACTTCCAGACATCCTACGTGTCCTCTTTCTAGCCACTTTTCTCTATCTTATCCCCATGATGCTCACCTAAAAATGATGCTTAAACGTCAACATAATGTTGGTGAGTCATAGGTTTAAGACATGCCAAAACTTCCGCTTTGAAAATTCAACTAATGATAAGTAAAACATAGCATAGCAGGACATACAACAATCTATCATACAAGCTAACATGCAACCACATCAATCCACATTGAGGCGTTCACACTCAATGGTCACAAACATAGAAACAAAACGTACAACAACGAGACGATCACGCTCACTATCAACAATCCACAGCAATGAGACGGTCACACTCAATACTAACAATCCACAGAAATGAGACGGTCACGCTCACTACTATCAATCCACAGCATTGAGACGGTCATGCTCACTACTAACAATCCACCAATGCCTTAAGACGGTCATGCTCAAGCACAACAAACAAGGGAATGGAACGTGTCTTACGATCCACAACAATAGCAAGTAGCACATAACATACAATAGTCACGTATAGCCCATGCCTTATTTAAAACTCATTATCACAGTAACTAAAACATTTAACTCATAGCATCATTTTCACCCCAAGAAAACATAAGAAAAATAGGCTATGAAACTCACCTGATGCTTAAGTAATTTCCAAACTCCTTGCACAAAACTATAAAATCAAACAAACGCATGTTACACGCGACTAAGCCAAAATGCTTATGCCCATGTAAAAATCATATGATGGATGTATAAGGTTTTTAATTACCCTCATGGGTCTCCTCGACACTATGCCCAACATTTACCAATTCGTTTACACACTTTTTTGAATGTTCAACAATTTACCCGAATATGCAGAATTTTAGTGTCAATATACTATTTTCTAAACCACACCTACTGACCTTTATAAATTTTACCAAAAATCACGCATTCAATATATTAGTTTAACTATCTTATCTCCATTGATTTTATTCTCCACTAATTTATATCCCCTCTTAAGTGCCCCAAATAAAATCAAACTTTTAACTACACAGTTTCGGATCTATACGAACACTAAAACATTTGGACCTAAAAACCATACTTAGATTCCAAATAAGAAGCTCTTCTTTAGGGAATTTTTAATAGACACATAGAACTAAACTCCTGTAGGTTGGATAATCCTAATTCGAATTTTAAGTTGGGGTTTTACACCTCGTAATCTGACCCGAATTTACTGCTTTGACAATGTTTCTTGTAACCAACATTTGAATGACTTCTCGACCTTAAAAACTTTCGAGGCTGGATGTTATGGAAACTAGACTCTCTGAGCTACATCATAGATACCGGAAACTTGACAAAAGCTATTACCATCATTGAGATAACAGCCGAACAACACAGCCCTAAATTTTGCCCTAATCTAAATCAAGTTCTAACGCGAATTAAGCCTAACCAATTACACCCATAAGCTTCTAATTAAACCATAATCATTATAACATGTTTATTATATCATTAGTTACAGATGTTATGAAATCCTAATTATCCATCATAATAATTATTACATGTTTTTAATGATAATTAACTCAAAGGATTATAAGTTATACCTTTAATCTTCGAATCTTGAACACAAAAATCAGCAAACTTGAAAAAAAAATATTTTTCTTCTTCTTGTTTGAAAACTTCAGCCGATCCAAGTAGGGAGAGGGGAAAAAGTGTTTTAGGGATATTAAGGTTTAGTATTTATAGGATTAGAGTCCATATTTAAGTCCAATTTGATATTTATTAACTAGATAATTCCCTTAATTAGAGTCCTACTAGGATTGGGCTTTATTTTTATTCTTATTATTTTTTAAATTTGTATTTACTATTCATGCATAAAAAAATATTTTTTTTATCTTTTATTAATTAATTAATTACCTTCAATACTTTAAGTTTTTATAAAAACCTAAGCTAATTTGGTAAACATTTGCTTAAAAACTTCTTGTCTAAAAATAGAACTTTTCATCCAAATTCACTTTCTCAATATGGATAAGTGTTACTACCAACTTTCATATTTCAACCACATATCCTTTCCCAATCACACACTTCCATAAACGCTTATCCTTAAAAACCAAGTAATTGACGTAGCAATGCATGCACACGTCTTTCATATCATTATCACCACACGATTGAACAAAATGGAATTACTTAACACCAAAATTCAAACACACACTCAAAAAGTAATGCCCATACACCTCAGATGATATCACAAGCACATAATTAACTCACTTAGCCCACATAATTCACATAGCACAACACTTACACACATAAAAATGAACTCTTAGCAATTTCTAAAGGTTTAAACTAACCTGCTGAAATCAAGGTTGTCACACCAAAGATGATCTTTTGACTTCACATAAGTTTCAAATCTATTTTTCCAATAAATAAATTCATCACTTTCAAATAGTGGTGGTTTTGCATAGATTGCCCTTCTAAATATTTTTCTGATTCCATAGATCATTCAAAGTTTTAAAATACAATTTATTTTAAAATCTTGTTAGCTGGACTCTTGATACCAATTGTGAAAAACTAGCTAAGGGGGTCGAATAGTTACCCACTTTTTAATTAAATGTTTTGAAGTGTTTTGGAAAAATTCTAGATTTAATTTATGTGAAACTCAACACTTTGCACAATATCAACAATATATTTATCTAAACAATTGATAAGATAGTATGACGAGATAATGTAAGACAAGATATAAGAGTAAGAACAATCAAACCACAACGCGAGGATTTATAGTGGTTCGGTAACGAAACACCTCTTCGCCCTACTCCACTCCCCGAGTCACTATGTCAACAAACTCCCTTATGGCGGAGAAAATCGTACACAATGTTGCTTACACCGATTTACGACACAAAGCTAAATGTCAAGTTCTAATCTTAGCTAGAACCAATATATCACAACACAACTTCATGACTTGTTCACGACCTCACAACTTCATGACTTGTTCATGACTTCACAACTTCACGACTTGTTCACGACTTCATAACTTCTTCACAACTTTAAGACTTTTTCACAACTTCACTTCACCACACTACTTATATCACTACAATCTAACACTACTTGGTAAGATCACCACGATCTAACTATACTTACAAAGATCGCCAAGATCAAGCTACTACATACAAATACAAGATATACAATTGATTTACAAATATGTGATATGGATGTAACAAGATTACAATATACACTTGAGGTGTAATACTTCTTCACTTGATGATGGAAGTATTCTTCTCTTGCACTTGATGAATTGAGCTTGGATCACTTAGAAACAAAGCTTTATGATTAAATGATCAAAGGATTTTAGAAAGGATATGTGGGCTATTTTGGGTAGAAAGAATGAGTGCAAAAGGTGAGAAAATAGTAGGGAAAAGTCCAGTATTTATAGGACAAACTGGGAGAGCGTCTACCTAGGGGCGGTCCCCTTAAATAGGTGGGCGGTCCCCTTAAAATTAAGGGTGCCGCCCGTGTATTTAAGGGGGCCGCCCGAGACTAGGGCCTCCCCAAATTGTCTTTTGTGTAGGGGGGGATTTTATGAAACTTTTCTAGCCGTTTTAGGTCTGAAAATTTGAATTTCAAAATGTTTATTTTGAATAAAACATTTCTTTTAATTGTAGAAAATGTTTTGTAATGTTTATAAAAATGTTTACAACATTTTATAAAAGT
>BQNB010163079.1:0-14482 GCA_026074375.1 Tanacetum coccineum | reverse complement strand
TTGGCTCAACCCAATTGACAAGTATTTAATCCAAAGAGAATTAAATTATCTAAAGAATTCTGATGTAGTCCCACAATTCTAATACTCATAGAATACCACATAATTATGGTATGTCTAATGTGTTTAAACAAACTATATTCATATTGTCTGATTTCTGATAACTTTAATTGCTCTACCTCCAAAATCTATCCAGGTTAGAAATTTGCGTGTGTCATGGATACACTCAATATAGTTCCAACCTAGAAGGTATTCAATACATTATCTGTTTATAGATTGAGATGAATCCCATTATGTCTTTATTAAAGTTCTGAAATTTGTTAATATCTTATGAAGCATATTATTAACAAGCTAGAGATGAGAACTATAAAATTTATTTTGTTGTCCCAATTAAGAACAATTTATTGTTGCTCAAATACTTGATATTTAGATAATTATCTCTTCTTACAAAAGTAAGTGGGAGCATATATAGATCTTGAAGATATTCAAGAACAAAATACATAACCTTCTAAATTCACTTATTGATGTCATACTGAGGTTAAACATGAAAATGTCAAACCAAAGTATAATGTGACTCTCATTCATAAATCCGCAAGGATTCCTCATCAATAGGGTGATATTTTAATATCAATGCTGAGGATTATAAGTTAGATGGTCATAGTAAACCTGCTAACTAATAAGATGAATTATCACGTCTTGAATCTGATAAATATCTTAGAACTATGAATGAAAAGATGCAGTCCTTAAAAGACAATCAATGTTTTGAAAATGATTGATCTTTCACCAAACAGTAAAATGTAAGGTTAGAATGAGTTTCTTTTGAAGAAAGGCTCATAAGGAAAAAAAATTATATGTATTAATGCCTGACTGATGATAAGAGTTTAATCTTACTCAAGCAATTGACTATGATTAAATCTTTCTTTTCTGCACGCATTAATTATATAAAGATAACTAATTGTCATACATGTTTTTCTTGAATCTGAAATATGGCAAATTAAAGTTCATAACACTTTGCTTAATGATTACCTTTGCGAGGAAGGTGCGTAATTAAAAGGGTTATGAGTTTGTATTTGGAACATGGCAATTAAGTTTTATAACTCTTTCCTTTATGATTATATTTTGCGAGGACGGTGTGTAATCAAAAGGTTTATGAGTTCAAATTATTTTTTATAAAGTATACAAGATAATAGAATCCAAGTGTAGATTGGATCATGCATCTAGGAGGTGAAATCTTAAGTTTAATTACAATATGATTTTTGATTAAATTAAGATAACTTCCGAGTACACCTGACATCAAGTGGGAGCACTATGTTTTTTTTCAAAAAAATTCATATGTTGTATAACATATTGAAGGTATCATTTCATCTAAGCTAGATGTTAATCCTTAAGATTGAAATGACACTTCACTTGGGAATTTAGGAAATAAAACAAACGACCTTGGAATAAATGTTTATTAAATAAACATATGCGGTAAATTAAGTCCAACACAATGCAATATATCATTGAAGCAAGTCTTAAATGGTATATTTCACTTGAGATAATTTGTTACATGGATGGAAACCTTGTGTTTTTTACTAAGAATTCATCATGTATATATTATATTGTGTATGAGACTGATTGTTACTTTTTCACAAGAGCAAAATGAGCTAACAACAATAGTATCTAATTGAGAGCGTTTAGAAGACTGTTAAAACAAATGTTTACGAGTGATTTAGAGATTGACTGTTAAAACAAAAGATTACGAATTATATAAAGCTATAGTGTAGTTTGAGTACACATATGATAGAGAATAATCAATCCTAGTTAAAGTAGTGATTTCATCGTTTTATGAAAAACTGCTAAGCTGATGTGCTTCAGCTAAGAGCATTGTGCAATACACAATTAAAGAATGGAGAATACTTTTATATTTATTACACAGTAAAAATGACTGTCTAGATAGGTATGTTTTTCTGACTTCAAACACCCTCAAAAGGTACTGTCACATTTTCATACTATGATTTTTTCAATAGTATGCAAATATACATACGGCACTCATTAAATCCTTCACAAATTTGTAATTTTGAAACAAGTATTCGAAAAGTTTACTTCAGGATGACATATTACTTTTTTGCAAAGAAAGAGTTGAGAATGTTGGAAAACATTAGACTTTTAACTTACTATTAGTCTCGTGCATAACTGTTTTATTATATTTAGATAAATGGAATTGTAAGATAATTTTACTTCTAAGAAAAAAGATACTTGGTATTCGTTCTTTCATTTCATATAATAATTGTTATCCTATATGCAATGTTTAAATCTTGAATAATTGTAATATTCCTAAAATAATTCCTTGTCCGGTCGTAACAATATGGGAATATTGTTACAGTAAGGCAAATGTGATCGTTGGTTATTACATTTTGAAATCTATGGATTATTCCCTACCAACTCATAATGTTATTCACAATGATGCATATTGGACAAACCCAACCTTCGATATTTTACTTTTCGATCCTGTCATGAGTAAGATATCAAAAAAATAATTTCTTGATTACTTTGGTATATCAGAATTATTTCTATAACGAGAAACATAATGTTGAACTAACAGGATGATTTTGGGATCCATATCAAGGTTTAACGTTAATCAGTAACAAAGGGATAGTATAAATCAAGAAATACATACCATTAAAGCTAAGATTGTTCTGAAACTATCTCAAGTATTTCTAATTTAAAAGGTAAGTGCGATTGTTGCTAGACATTCTTATTTCCAATATAAAAGCTGACTAGCTACTACCAACTCCCAAGTGGGAGCTGTTGTAATATGTGAGTTTGTTTCGCATTTATAGTTAGAATACATGAGCCTATTAGGGCACACACGTTAATACACGAAGAATCAATTTTATTTACTTCATGAAATAAATATTTAAATAGTCTTAATTAAGTTACTTGTTAAACTAATTTAAACTGATACATTAAATATAACACCTAGGGACTAAACCGTACAAAACAAACACATGGATACCCTTGTTGGCCGAATCCCATAGAAGGTTTAAAAGGTGTTTGTTCGGCTATATAGAGGAGAAAAGGAAGGGGGAAAAGATTTTGGATAAATATGGAATTTAATACTATCTATTGATACAATAAATTAGGTTTGGGAGGCAATATATACACCCCACCCTAAAACCTCATTCTGTCATTCAGTCAATCCTAAATCACCAAGATTTATTCCGTCTGCTCATCTCCTCCAAACCCTAACCGAAACCCTAAAATTAGCTTTTAGTGGTTTTTGGTTTCTTTTCCCCTCAACCGAATTCGATCAACACCCACTTTATGGTTCTTGATTTACTTGTTCTTCTTGCTCGACATTACAAGATCAAGCACACGGTGTTCGTTTGTTGTCTCCTATATCGACGATACACAAAACCCAATTAAGGGTTTTATCGATTTTGGTTGTTAAAAAACCATAACTGAATTTAACCCCAATGGGTTTATCGGTTATTAGGTTATTCGGTGAAACCTTAATTAGGATTTTTACTTGGTTTACGGTTCTAAGCTAAAGTGATGCTTTTGGATCTCGGCATAACACGTGGTGTTTTGATTCCGTGAAGTCAAGTCTTGACAGCTGGAGTGTTAGCTTGACGCGATTGTGTGAGCAACCGTAAGAGGTGATATTAAACCACTAACTCATTTTCAGAATCAATAGCAAGAGGTAAGTTTTCTTCCCTTTATTATGTGTTAATCTATATGCTAAAACTAGATCCATTCCGCTGCGTACTCGTGGCTAATTGGTTACCTAGTTTGTTAAATCCCAACAGTGGCATCACGAGCCAACTCGTTTTGGCATAATAGGTTACACGTTTAGTTTTAATATTCACGCCTAGTTTACACACCTAATATTAAAACATATGCTTGATCTGATGCATTAGTATTTTGTTTTTTGTTTTACTAGTAAAATATGGCAAAGATATGCAAACCTTGCCATAATTAAATAAAATATGTAGATCTAGATCTTGAAAATTATTAATTGTTAATATAGGTTAAAAAGGAATTAAAATTAAATTGTTAATTTAGTAGATTTGTTTTCTTTTTGATTATGATTATTTTGGAAAGTAAATCACACTACATATCTAAAAGATCTTGATTTTTATTTATGATAATAAAATCTTTTATTTTTGGAAACTAGATCTTTTAAATATTTAGTCTGATTTTGTTTCCTAATCCGGCCATAAGACTTTCTCAATCACATTATGTGGTGCATGGGGCGATCTAGGTACTGAGCTGAAAACCTAGTGAGGGTCTTATGGTTCTCCAATTGGGGAAGACTTGCAAGAGTACTCGGATTTTACATGTTTACTTGTTTATTTAATGTCATCTTTAGTTTTAGTCTGTTTTCTGTGCTTATATGTTTACTTGATTCCTTGTTACACGACTAAACAAATAAAATACGGACTAATACTTAAAGTGAAAGATGATGTTAAAATGATCTAGTAATTACACGCCTGAATAATATGTTCAATGTGACCTGCTATTTGTTTCGTGTAAAACTTGATTTTTGAGAAAATTAACTAGACATTAAATTATGAAACCTGTTTTCTTGATTTAAAAACTGGACATTATGGATCTATGGGAAGTACGGCTCATCCACTAGAACAAACTATAAGAGAAGTTTAAGGCGGACATTCCTAAAGAATTCAGGTTTTTAATAAGCTTCGCGCTGACCTGTTTTTCCGCTTCTTTGTGCGTTCAATTGGAGTTACCGAGAACCTAATGATCACTACAATGTCGTATAAAAGGTTTTTAAAACTAGTGCTACAAAGTTGTTTTGCATGCTTCTTTGTACACGATTTTAACATATTTATGTGAATACCTCATGTGAAAATTTTAAGTCTATGCCAGCCAACCAAGAACACGTGCATTTGGCTTGGCCTCTTTGGTCAGACCTTAGGGTCATTCCAACCCATGGCGAATTTCGTTCGTTGGGCAGACCTATGGAGATTCTGGCACATTCTTTCTTGGTGGACTTAAATCGTGTATGCTTGGTCAGACCTTGGACCCGAGGCATAAGATGAGACTAAACATGCTCTTGAAATAAGACCTATCTAGTCATCCACATATATAAGTTATTAGAATATGTTAGTTGGAATAGCTCATGTACGACAAGAAATGTGTGAGCCTATCGGGGGCACACACGTTAAAACACTTAGAGTGTGTTTTGACTTCATGTACGTTTCTAAAAGTAAACCTTAAGACCAAAATCGACTAGGCAATGATCCTAAGGCTGTCCTAAGGTGTATGGCTGGCTATAGAAGGATCTAGAGGGTGTTTAGGTTCATTGGCTAAGGGATAAGGAAAAGAGGAAGAGTTGTGATAAGGTTTGGAATTTGTTTCCTAGTCTTATCATGAGAGGGGGTTTAGAGGCTATAAATACCCTACCCCTTTGCTTATTTGATATACACAGATTTCCCATACCTCCTTCATATCACTTGGATCTCTCTCTTTCTTCCTTAATAACCGATTCATATCAAACCCTAATTAGGGTTCTAAGGTTTTCGGTTCCTCCCTATTGTTGGCTGGTTAATTTCGGTGACCCTCAAGAGGTATAACAAAGAGTGATCAGATCCCACAAGTCTTCCAGCAGGTGTAGGGTCTTGGTTTAATTGGTTCTCAGGCGTGACAAGTAATAGAAACGAATTAGGGTTTTGTTTTGTGATTTTTGATTCACTGTCCAAAATCAGTTGAACTAAATTTAATTAAAACCCTAGATCTATAAGCTAAATTTCTTTACAGAACACAAGAGGGGGTTTTGGTATTTGATTCAGGTTACTTTGGTATACAAGTGTTGTTTGGGTATACGTGAAGCACGACTAGCATTCTGGGCTTACTTGGTTGACGTGTTGTGTGAGCAACCATAGAGGTGGTATGTTAACCACTAGTTTCAAAGCATTTAGTTCTCGTTTGATTCGTGCAAAACATTCATCAAGAGGTTAGCTTTCTCATACTCAATTATGTTTATTCTGTGTTAATCATTTATGCCAAACTAGATCCATATCCGCTGCGTACTCGTAGTTATTGGTTAACTAGATATTAAATCCTAACAACGGCATCACGAGTCATCCTCGTTGGGTGTTTATGGGTTACACATGAATTAAACACGCTGTGGTTGTGGTGGTTGGTAATGGCCAATGAACATTGGGAGAAGCGGGTCTAGGCACGGGACCGATAACCGGTGACGTCATAGGAGGGATGACAGAGGTGTCTTGCTGAATAGTGACGGACACCATTGATTCAGCCTTAGTGTCTGCTGTTATTTTCTCATAATTGGCTTCCGACGGTTTATCATCAATGAGTGAACACTAATAGAAACCATAGCTAAGTCCTAGGTTAGGTGTTGAGAGAAGACAACGTCCCTGTAGAGCTGACATGTTCTTTTGGAATCATCTGTTCATCAACTGTCAGCTTGAGATTCTCTTGAACTTCAGGGTATGCAGTGGCTATGAATCCTTCATCCATATGCTCAGGTTGTGGTTGACTAGAGGGATCAGTGATCTCAACATCCGAGTGTTCAAGGTTTGGTCCAGCAAGAACACTAGGAGTTGGTAAAGGTTGAGATTCAGCAACATCATCAGGGTTTGGTCCAGCCTGGCCTTTATCAAGTTACAGGGATCTGGTCCACCTGGGACATCTCTTGACCCCACTTCTAACCACTGCAGGCCATTTCACATCAGACTACCGTGTGCAACTGCCATAATAATCAAGTTCAGCATAAAGGAGGAGAAGACGTCTTCATTGCCCGCTGGTTCAATTGACGGGAGTAAGTTCCTCTGAAAGATATACTATTCAGTCAGGCTCTCTTTTTCTTAGTAGTCTGAAGGTGTAGAAGAACTTGAGCAGCTTGTTCTTCACCTACTTTCTCTTTCCCCTTTCCCGGCACCTCTGGCAGTGGTTGAAGTTTCCCAGTATCAGTTTCCCTGAATACCACAGGGGGAAGAGGACCCTTTGAGTTGGGTAAGCATCCGTTAGGCTCTCTTCTAGAACCTTTTGCAGTATCGCCTCCTCCGTGTCTTCAAGCCTGGGTTTAGCAGCAGGAACCCCTTCGTCAATGAAATCACACCAACGTTAAATACTCTTAACAGTTCTCTCTTAACCACTTCCCTGCCTTACACTTTGTGGCTTAATGGTGGGGCCTCCGACGACTCCTTGACACCGCTTGCGCTTCTCTCCTGCGGTTTGTCCGGTGCTGGTTTTAGCTTCTTGGATGCGCTTTGGGTTTCGGTGGCTTTTGATTCATGGTTGGTTTTTGGTTTTGGTTTTGTTTTGCTGGCTATGTTGGCTGGGTGCTGGAGAATTCAGAATCATCACTTCTTCACCTCGTGAGTATCGTTGATGCTTAGCAACTTTTTTCAGATAAGCATCAAAATAATTAGCTCCTCGAAGGGACATCAATTGATGAGATTCATGTCGTATAGTCATCCCAGAAGACTTCCCGGTTTGGTCCCCCTTAGCGCTGAACTTGAGATTACCTATACAGGTTCCTTAGTAGGCCAGATGGAGTGGGGACGCAGTCTTGGGTGAAGGTGTGTACCGTTGCAAGTGAAATATTATCAATTTATGAACCGATACTAGGGAGCTCAGAATGATAGTCGCTGTTCTTCTTTCCTTTGCTTGCTGCCAGATTCCTCTTGTCTTCTTTGAATTTGTAGATAGACTGAGTTAAATTCTTCCCACATCCTTTCAGCATATCTATGTGACTCGATTAACAACACCCTAGAGGATCTGTAGCACTGGGCTCTTGGTCTTTCAAATCCTGAAGTCTTTCCCGTAAGGCACAGATTGATGATTGTTGTGAGTGCCCTCCATGGTTGGAACATGTCGTTAGTGGTGACATTTGACAAGTTTATGACTTCTCTTGGATAACCCAACTCATTGACAAACTCGATAAGCGTATCAGGAGTCGGAGGAGGAGAAAAAGCCTGGTTTTTATTGACTGGCGTGATCTGAATAGCGTCTCTGAGTGTGTCTTAAGTGAGATCAAACCATTGCTCGTCCAATTGACACTTATAACTCCCGACTTTACGGTCAAAACAAATAGAATCCCAAATTGTAGGAATATAGATAGCCGTATTGTTGATACCTGTAACAGCTCTGAAGAAAGATGTTTGCTTGAGAATATCCATAGCAATCTTGAAAATTGGGTTGGGTTGAGATTTTTATTCATTCAGATAGCAATTGCTTTTCCCAATTGGCACCCATCGAATGCGTGGTAAGATCTGTTCATCTGTACGGACGAGTGGTGCCATTGCGGGTGCATGTTCAGCATATCCATTGTATCTGCACAGTACAGTCACAGAAGGAAATACATGCAATAGATCTTGTTAGATGTAAGCTGATGCATGAAGTTTAAGCACTATGCACAAAGATTCAAGAGAAAGGACTCTTTATCGTGTATGATGTAATCAGTGAGTTTGGCCACTCTGAATCACGGATGTTTAAGTTCATCAAGAAGGACAAGGAACATACCGATATGAAAACACAAGACTCAATGGCAATTAACAAACAATGCAATGCAAAACACCATAGGACAAGCAACTTTAGTGACTCAAAACGCAACGAATTATTTTTACGAAGGGCTAATATCAAAACGCAGCCACTTAAACGCAATTAGTAATCACTCAAAACGCAGCCATAATCAAAACGCAGTAACGTCAAAACGCAGCACTCAAAACGCAGCCATCATCAAAACAAAGTGATTATAATATTCAAAAACTATCAAAACGCAATCATTTTAGAAAATTCGAAAATAGGCTTTAATATTCTTAAATATTAAAAATTACTTCAAATCCAAAACGCAACGAGTTGCGTTTTGTCCTGTTCAATGATTAATGACCAAAACGCAACACATGAATAAAGCCAAAACGCAACAGTTACATCAAGACGCAATCAATTATTAAATCTCAAATCGCAACCAAAGCTTGTTCACTAAACGCCACATAGAATGCAACTTTCAAAACGCAATGTTTATAATATTAAAAAAATAGTCAAAACGCAACCATTTAAAAACTTTCAAAATGGGGGCTTTACTATTTTAATATTAAAAACTTCTTCTAAGCAAAAACGCAACCAATGCGATTTGACCTGTCAATATAGATAAGCAAAACGCAATCCACAATAACACTCACAACGTAATCATAATAAGTATACCAAAACGCAATCAGGGATTATTTTCTAACACACTTTTAAGAACAAAGACAAAACGCAACCTAGAATCTAACCGTCAAAACGCAACATGAATTTAACCACAAAACGCAACCAAGAACTAACTGTCAAAATGCAACATGAATTTTAACCACAAAACGCAACCAAGAACGACTTAAACGCAGATCCTAACTTTCAATTTAGGGGTTCCTAGAACAAACTTAGCTACTATCCTTCATCCGTATATACATTGCGTAACAATCCACACCACCACACCTCCTAACGCATCAGTCGCAAGAAAATTTGGACTCTAAAAGTCAACATCTACTCGTAAATACTAAGGCCCAAAACTAGCAATGGGAAAACAATTCATGCATCAACTATGCATTACATACTATACTGCTGTATCCCAGCTCTCAAAACATAATTAGAATTACTAACCAAGAGGTGGATGATGCGAGAGCTCGAAAATCTATATAACATGAGATTTAATAAGTTTTAAGCAAAGACGATTAAGATAGGGCATATAACGAAGATTTTGAACTTAACATTAGCCTTACCTAAGCACGAACCCACGAAATTAGACACTTAGCAGGCAAATCGCAATGATGGTTTTAAGAGAAAAATGAAAAAAAGAGTTTGATTGAGTTTTGACAGGTTTGACTTGGTCAAAACGCAACACACATATATACCTACTTTCAATTTTCAGATAATGACACATATGGCCCCTCTCCTTTTTCCTTTAGGGTTAACTTAGCAACTAATGGAATACTTATCTTAGGAAAGTGACACAATTGGTCCTTCACATTTAATGAGCCTATGATACAATTAACAAATAGCAAATAAGACCCTAGACATGCATATAATTGACAAATTTAGACCTTTTTGAGTTAACACTAGTTTAACTCCCCCTTAAACCATAACCCCGTTAGCAACCAAACTTTTCTCAGTTATATATACAATATGATCAAATGCCCGTTATATGTCATAAATTTGAAAACCACTCTCCCCCTCATCAATGACCCGTGTTCTATTTAAAGATGCTGTAGTTGTTGAATTGAGTGTTCAAACTTTGAAAACCCTAGTCCGATGATTACAAACAACACATATGCCACCACGGTGAAGTCCAAATAATTTTACTGAGAATCATAGACGGAAAATATAAGATAAAGGAAGACTTCTCTTCGTAATCAAGAATAATTGCACTGAAGCGTACATTAGATCGAGGTTGCAAGATATAAAGTAATCATGCCCGGAAGAGAAGGAGGGAAGAAAGAGAAGAAGAGAAAGAGAGAGAAGAAGGAGGAAAAAAAGAGAAAGAGGGGGAAAGGAAAAAAGAGAACTTAACCACCCATTGTTAGGGAAACAAACCGTCTTTTTTGGCGACGTGCTTTCCTTAATTTGAAAAGCGGGTTGCAGTCGAAAATAACTGCAAGCCATTAAGACATGTTTTTGAAAGGTTTAAACTTCCTTCGTGCTTCATTTAAAGACCCTGTCTTTATTGAATGACATTTCTAGGACCGTAAATGTTATCGATAAACAAAGACATGATCTTGGAAGAAAACTATTTATTGGACATTTTCTATTTTGATTTGTATGGATTTTTATAGTTTTTAATAATTTTTGTAATTTTTCTTTTTGGGTTTAAGTATGTACAAATTACATAGAATATTTGCAGCAATCTTTACTCATCCTGATCATCCGATACTTTTGAGTGTCTCCGACTTCATACACGTCATCCAAGCCCTTGGGAGAATGAATTGAATCGTTCTCTGGCACGCCTAGTGAATATATCCGCCAGTTGATACTCTGTCCTCACGAAATACAACTCAACCACTCCTTTTTCTACTTGTTCTCTGATGAAATGATGTCGGATGTCGATGTGTTTAGACCTAGAGTGCTGAACGTTGTTGCAGCAGAGGGCTATGACACTCTTGTTGTCACAGTATAGAGGGATGCGATTGTAAGCGAAGACATAATCTGATAATTGAGACCGCATCCATAGGATTTGGGCACATCAACCAGACATCGCGATGTATTCAGCCTCTGTAGTCGAATGGACGGCTAGTTGACTATCTTTGATGACCATCGACGAACTATCACCAAGGAACTGAGCACTGCCAGATGTACTTCTGCGAGTGTCCTGACAACCTGCATGATCTGCGTCTGCGTATGCGGTTAGTGCCATTGCGGTGTCTTTCGGATACCAAAGACCCATATTTGATGGTTCCTTGAGAGACCGAAAGACCGTTTTAACTTTGCCTCAAGGTGCTTTTTAGTGGGCCTAGATTGATATCTAGCACACATGCACACAGCAAATACTAGGTCAGGTCTACTGGCTGTGAGGTACATCAGGGACCCAATCATGCTGCGATATTTGGTCTGGTCAACAGGGGTCCCTGAGAGGTCTTCATCCAGTTTTGTTCGCTCCACCATAGGAGTGTCAACAGGGTCACTTTTATGAAGATCAAATTTCTTTAAAATCTCATTTGCATATTTAGATTGATTAATGAAAATGCCTCTAGGATTTTGAGAAATTTGTAAGCCTAAGAAAATGATATTTTGACCCATCCTACGACATTGAATTTAGAACTCAATTTCATTAGAAAAACGGTCACAATCTTGGGGTCGGTCGAGGCAAATTGATATCAATCAACATATCTATTTTTGAACATGAAGAGTATGTTTGCCTATTTTCCGAATGAACAAGGTTGGATCGACGACACCCTTGGAGAATCCTTGAGCCAGAAGAAACTTTGACAAAGTGTCATACCATGCCGGAGGAGCCTGTTTTAACCCGTAAAGTGCTTTCTTCAATGATAGCATGATTGTGTGACGTCTGGGGTCAACAAAGCCTTCCGGTTGGTGGACATAGACTTCTTCTTTGAGCTCGCCATTTAAGAATGCAGTTTTCACGTCCATTTGAATCTGTCATGTTTTTGCTGCGCATTGGCAAATTGATTCCGAATTGCCTTCAAGACGAGCAAACCGGGCGAAGGATTCTTCAAAATCTAGACCTTCTTCTTGACGAAATCCTTTTGCTACAAGACGTGCCTTGTTTTTCAACACATCACCATACTCGTCAAGTTTCACCTTATAAATCCACTTGAGAGCAATAATCATGGCACTGTCTGGAGGTGGTACTAATTCCCATACGTCCAGTCGATCAAATTCATGGATTTCTTCTTGCATGGCTTGAAACCAGCAGTCTTCAGTAGCTGCAGATTTGAAGTTTTTCGGTTTGACTTTGGACAGTACGGAATTGTAGAAGCACCACAAGCTGTTTCTGAGTGGACACCGGTCGAGAGGGATTCCCAATAATGTTATCAAGAGGATGAGAGTCGGTCTATTTCCGGATATGTTCATGAGGTTAAGTGGATTGGTTAGGTTCTGGCATCATGATTTCCCCAGATGATGAAGCTTTAGAGGTTGGATCTGGGGCGAACACATTAACAAATGGTTCGGGATCAGCTGCAGCAAACGGATTAACTTCTGCATATTGCTCACCTGCTACACCATGATGTACCAAAGAGGAATGATGATCCAATGGTGATGATATATGACTTCCCGATGGTGCATCGATATCAACAGAAATAGACACTGATGGGCCTGTAGGAATGACTGGGTCTTATACTACATTAGGAATAGAATCTTGACGGTTACCCGGTGGATTAAAATATTCATCAAACATAGGTTGGAATAACATCTCCAATTCTTTATTTGTGGGAGGTATATATGGTAGAGCAGGAGCAGGATTGGGGACGAGCCCTGAACTTATAGGTCCAGGCGTCAACAGGTTAGGGCGGGTCCTAGACTGGATTGTACAGGATCTATCTGCTCAGTCAGCTCATTGAATTGAACATGAATAGTTTCCATGATTTGCCGGGTTCGTTTGTTATAGATTATGTAACCTTTTCTGCTCGGTGCATATCCGATGAAAATTCCAATATCATCCCTTGGTTGTAGTTTTCCAAGATTCTTGCTGTCATTTGTAGGGTAACAAAGAGCACCAAAGACCCGGAAAAATATGAGATCAGGCTTCTTATTGTATACTAGCCCATATGGGGTTTTGTCATGACGTGTGTGAATAAGGGAACGATTTTGGGTGTAACAGGCAGTAGCCACAGCTTCAGCCCAAAGAAACATCAGTGCCTTTGAGAAGATTAGCATTGTCCGAGCTGCCTCGACAAGAGTTCAGTTCTGTCTTTCGACAACACCGTTCTGCTATGGAGTCCTTGGCATAGTCTTTTGGTGAAAGATTCCAACGCTTTCATAATAATCATACAGAGTCTTGTTGACAAATTTAGTTCCATTGTCGGTGCGGATGAATCTTATAGTTTTGTTGAGACCGACTTGTATTTGCTTTAGAAATTTGATGACAACTGTTGGTGTTTCATCCTTTGATCTCAATAACTTGACCCACGTAAACCGAGAGTAATCATCGACGATTACCAAGATATATTTCTTCCCATTTATAGTTTGCACACGCATCGGTCTACATAAATCCATATGAAGGGTGTTTAGAACTTCCAAATTGGTGTTTTCAGTTTTGGGTTTGTGGGTATGCTTTTTGCTCTATCCTAATTGACATGCAGAACAAAGATGATCTTTTTCAAACTTCAATCTAGGTAAGCCTCTGACAAGGTCTTTTCTTGCAAGATCATTGATGGTACCGAAGTTCAAGTAGTTTAAACGCTGATGCCACAACCATGATTTGTTCTTGGAGGCTTTGGATAACAAGCAAATTGGGGAGGACTTCAACATGTCTTCAACAGAGATAGTGTATAAATTAGAACCACGAGACCCTTTAAGTAATTCAACACCATCTGTATCATGAACATAACAAGAATGCTTTCTGAAAGCAACTTCCAAATCTAAATCACAAAATTGACTGACAGAAAACAAATTATGCCCCAGTCCTTCCATGTAGTATACCCTAGAGATTATACTATCACCAATGACATAATCTCCATAACCCATAATAGCACCAAAGTGATCATCCCCGAATCTAACTGTCCCGATAAACTTTTTCACAAAATTCATGAGCCTTGAACGATCCCCCATCATATGTTTTGAACAGCCTGAGTCTAAATACCAAAGGACGATTTATACGACCTGCATTTGAAAACAAACAAAGATAGAGAGTTTGGAAAATTGGATCGCCAATGTTGGTTGGGTTCTGATTAGTTAGCACAAGCAATGGCTGACATTCCTGTAAGTTTAGTGAACCTAGTTTAGGGGCACTGATCACTTAGGGTGAATGTTCTTCCTATGGGTCTCCATTGATAACCAACATTGTTAAGTGTTTTGCCAGTTG